>VNJS01013075.1:0-25668 GCA_008042575.1 Drosophila watanabei | reverse complement strand
CCGATATTCTAGCTTTTAGGATCTCCCAACGTTGCGGACTTCCACTAAAGATGTTGAAACACTTCTGGACCACGCCGAAGAAAGTGATTGCTGATTCCGCGGAATCGACTCCAACTAGGTTTAAGCTGTGAGCTGCACAAGGTGAATATATTGCATTTGGATAATCACGCCGATTCCATGCTTGCGCTCCTTTGTACGCACCTTTCATATTTGCGCCATTATCATACCCTTGTCCTCGACAATCTTAAAGCGGGATTTTGTACTTTAGCAAAGTTTCACGTATCAATTTACCAATAGCCTCACCCGTTTTTTTCATTAAAATCCACAAAGGCTAAAAAGCGTTCTTCGATGTTGTAAGTTTTTGCATCAGTGTCGTAACTGAGGTAACGAAGTATAAAGGTCGTCTGCTCTACATGACTGGAATCAGGCGTTGTGTCTACAAGGATGGTAAACTATTTTGCTTTTTCTCTCACAACTTGACCAGCACAAAGTTCTATAAACTCATTTCGGGCGGAAGGTAGTGTACTTGCATACGTTGATGTGACTGCTGCGAACGTCGAACCTTTTCCAAATGTTCACGAAGAACTGGATCGTAGTGGCTGATCAACTCCAAAGCTCCTAAGAAATTTTCGTTATTTCGCTCTCCAACAAGATTATTTTTCCCTCTAAAAGCCAACCCTCTCTCGCCCAAAAAGAGAATTATATCCAGCATACGAGTCAAAATTTCTTTCAATTTTTGGGTTTCACTCACGATTTGTTCATTTAATGCCGAATCAATAGTGAGCTCCTCGGTAATGTTTAGTGGTAGTAGTGAGAGTATATAGAAGACTACCTGAAAAGTTTCATTCAGATAGCTTCAAAACTGAGAGACTAGTTTGCGTAAATTCGGACAGACGGACATGGCTAGATCGACTCGGCTGTTGATACTGATCAAGAATATATATACTTTATAGGGTCGGAGATGAATCCGCCACTGCGTTTCAAACTTCTAACTGAAATTATAATACCATACAAGGGTATAAAAAACATTATAGAAGCCATCACCTTGAATGGCAAGTTTTAAGGCGAAAATGTGTTATTGCCACGAATCCCTATGATTACAACAGATTTGCCAATTGTATAAAATGTATAAAATGTTGTAGTCAGATTTCGGCTAGTTAATGTTGTTGCTTTTATTAATATAAATTAATAATGCTTTTAGGGTACTTAAGACGTCCCTCTGAACGGCTATGCTAGCCTGTATGGTCTGGCCAAATTGATTTGATAAATTTGTTAGTTTTTGCACGCGACTTAAGTAAGGAGAAGAATAAGAACTAAAAGAAGAAGAAGAAAAGAATCTGAAAATATTAGATTCTTGTAAAGGGTAATACCACAGAATCTTTGTTTAGAAGGATTATACGGTTTTTAGATTACAAAATTTCAAGTTCCTTGTATTAATGCAAACTAAGTCATCCTAAAAATATGCTACAATTTATGGTGCATAAACGGGCTCACGTTTTGTTGTAGATTTTTGGGATAAAGTCTATAAATAAGTACTTGACAATATAAATCGTCTGGTTGGACCGATTTTTATACCCTTGCAGGGTATAGAAAGGAGTCATCTCTGACAATAAAAGGGTATATATACTTCATCAGCTTCAACAGCCGAGTCTATCTACCCATGGTCGTATGTTCGTCCGTCTGTCCGTTTCAACGCAAACTAGACCCTCAGTTTTGAAGGTTTTTTCTGAATGAAACTTTGCAGTTAGTCAGTTATATACTCCTACTTGCATATAAGTCGGAACGGGCCAGATCGGACAACTATATAGCTGGAATTGAAACGCTTGGTAAGTGTAGAGGAAAATGTTTTCACTTTTATTTTCCGTTTTTGTTTTAGATGAAATCTTGTTATTTCGGATTTAGCTGCAATCATTTTTTTTTTATCTGAATGTTTAATAATTTGTAATACCACAAATTTAAGATTTACCGCGAATATACTTATTTATGTATGTAAGTATACAAGCACGAGCACAAGCGAATTGCACACACTCTCGGTGCTCATTGTCATTGCGTGGAAAGCCGTCTACAGTCAAAAGTATGATCAAATGAACAACGGCGTTTGTTGTTGAAGCTCCACATTAAGCTGTCTTTTAACACATATGGGCATTTCCAGAGAAGGTCCACCGCGGCCAAAAACATAAAGAGTTCTCTAATATGATTTTTTTCAACTTTGTTACAATAAGAATAGAACAATAGATGAAATTTGAAAGACTTAAGCATATTCTAAAATCAATTGATGTAAATCTAAAAAAAAATAGCCTGTTTTCTTTCGATAAATAAATTCTAAGGAGAAGCAATAATGCTTTGACGTTTGTTTTCTAATATCACTAGAAGGGTGCGAAGTGTCGAAATAATACGGATCAATGCTCTTCTCATTTACTTTAATAGTAAACAAGAATGGAATCTAACTTCGGCACGTCGAAGTTTGTATACCCTAGCAGATTGCAATTGGATCAATTACAATTTATCCCCATCTAAAATAATATGAAATACTTTCATATTCATTTAAGTTTTACAGTTTAACATTTTTTTTACATACTTACATGTAAAGCAAAATGTAATTTTCCTCCACATTTACCGATCGTTTGTATGGCAACGTTCGTCGTCCGATTTTAATGAAATTTAAAACCAAATTCTAAAATAAAATGGAATGCTTGTATCTCAAAGTAGAACAAGTTATGTTAAAAACTGACAAAGTTATCAATTTTTCAAAAAATTGCTCGACCTTTGATATGGCAGCTAGTAGTCCGAAATTTAAAAAACTAAATCTGAGATTAAGGAATAATATATAAAGATCGAAGACTCGATCGACTCGGCTGTTAATGCTAATCAAGAATATATATACTTAATAGGGCTGGAAATGCTTCCTTCACTTCGTTGCAAACATCTTACCAAGACATATTATACCCTGCAAGGGTATAAAAATAACATGAAAAGTATGATGGAGTTATAGTAATAATGGCGATGTAACAATGCCGATCCCAAATAAGCTGCTGTAATAAATAAAAAATAATTATAATTCAATATGATTTCTTAAAATGGAAAACTACATTATTTTATTGTGATTTAAAAAGAGTTTCTTTTAATTACCCTGCACACACAGACTTTTAAAATTATTCAGATGAAGTAAAATCCCACTTACGTTTTCTGTAGCGATCGCTATGCAGTGTTTTTAAAATATTTTTCAAAACGAAAAATTCTAAGAGATTGAATTTTAGTACACAAACACAAATTCAATGATCATGTAAAAAAAAATTCCCATAAAAAATATATATTTTAGGTATAACGAATGCCATCCTGGAAATACCCATATGCAAATTTATACAATTTTCCCATTTACATCAATTGACTTTCGTCTTTTCACATCTTTATCTAAACATATAGGCGAACCAATACCATCAAATAGTCTACTTTTGGGTACACAAGACATAAAATTAACAATTATTAAGAATATTTGTTATGGTCAATAAACAACCTTCTCTCCGTTCCAACTTTCTTACGTTTATTACAGATGTAGACATTTTGGCAATGGTCCACCAATTGTGTGGGAAATTGTGGCATCTGGCTGAAAAAGGTTTAAAAAGAAGCCGGATAAGAACCACAATCTGGACCCAGTGCTTCTGGGCACATGATCTATTACCCTCTTTCGTCTGATTTGGTTGTCGTTGTATTTTCGTAAGTAATAAATACATGTGAGACTGTTTTCTTGGAGTTTGTAGCGATTATATATGATATTATTAGTATTTTTACAAACATACCACCCAATTGTTTAATTATTTTTTCCTTTAATTCATCTTTTTTTTTTTTTTGTAATTCGTATTTTTTTATGTGATAAATAATTTTGGATAAGTTGGCCTATGTGTATGCTAAACGGCGGAACTATGTATTTTAGTACAGCTACCACATTTTTCAGAAACTCAATGATGCGGAGGCCTGTGTTTTGCCACTTGTCCGATTGACCAGTTGGCCACGCTGGCTTTGGATACCTGTAAAACTGGCTGCGGAATGCTGACTTTTCTCGTTTCATAAACTGTGGAATTTCCATAAGGCTTTGAGAAGCCAGTGTGCCGCTGACACAGAGAGAGCCGATTGTGCAGTGCCATACGCGCGTTTTGGGAGACAACCTGATATGCGCATTGCGTAATTATCCATTGATTGCAATTGCGGCCTGGGACTGAAAGGACAACGCAGGGACACTCCGAATTGCCAATTTGATCTTCGGAAATTGATGAACGTCGTACTTGGGTTGCCTTCTCTTATACGTAATCCTTTTGCTTTTGTTCCTGTACGAATTCCGATTTTTTCAAAACTCTGATATACCAGGCAGAGTCCGCATTTAAAATTCAAGTCACAGAACACTCGTCAAGCTGGGGCCAGTCCACAAAAACAACCAAAGTCGTGGCGCAGTTGAATGCCACCCGAAGCGACAGGATTGCCAAGAGCACCGGCTTATTCGATGGCAAACAATCTACACATTATTATTTTAGTTTGTACGCAAGTACCCTAAAAACGTTTATCGACGACGACAGCTGTAGACAGCCGTTTTGGGCAGGGTGCAAGTTGTACAGTTGTAATTATTTGTTGTAAGTATTTATTGAGCATATTCAATTGCATACAGTTTTTGTATGAAATATAAGTAGCTATCCGGGTTACCGGCTAAGACACAAGATTGATTAGAACGGAATGTGCATCCGCTCTTCGGGAGAACCACCTCCCATGCGAAGGTATCTATAACATTTGGGAACGCCCCCTGTCTTGACATTGTTGTCTTCTCATAATATTCTACAGTATGTATTATATTGATTAAAATATGATTTCTGTTGATACATGGTTTCTAGAGAGCGCATATACTTTTAGTATAAACCTAATAAGGCACACATATTCATTCATGTAAAATTGGTTTTAATGTGGGTATCCTCCCCAAGTTCTCCGGTACCATGCCTGGTCTTGTCAATCTGGCTGCCAACTCGTTTATTCAAGGTGCTTTCAAGAAGGCTCCCATCACTGTTTTCGAACGCACCCCTTTCTAATTTGACCAGCATCGTTAAATATTGTGGAAATCTATATATTCGTTAAATACGCAGATCTACCCAGCAGAACTATAGACCACTCTTATCTTCGCGGCTTTCCGAAGCTGCTGGCAGGTCCCAGTGGACCATAGATGGCATGTGGGTGCGTAGGATGTGCGTGAGTATGCTGCGCTGGTCCGGACCCGCTCCCCGATATTGGTGTTCCTCCATTAGACAAGGTTGCTTGTTTTCTTTGCAACGTGTTTATGCCAATGGGCCGTTCGCCATCATTAAGGTCGAGACCAGCAACCAACTGAGCAATCTCTCGTTCCTTCTTTATGTCCGGCGGGTTAAACTGCAAGCTAGCCAAGGATCCGTGACTGCGGCTGCGATGTTCCTGACGAATGGAATAGCTGAAGGCTCTCTCGTTAAGATGTCCCTTGCGCTGTAAATACAAAAAATGTTTATGAGCAAAAATATTCAACTCGACTTATTTTCTAGATGAACAAAAAAAATTTTCTAATTTAAAAGATTTCTTTTATAATATAATCGTAATCGCGACTATTAGCCTGAAAAAAAGCTAACTTCGTCAATAAATAGATATACGCGGACCTGGCAGTATTTCTCCCCAAAGCTTGAATACAAAACAACCAAAGGCCCATATCCCCATAACTTAGCTAAGTGGTCTCACCTTGTAGATTCCCGTGCCACCTGGTGAAGGCGACTCGGCGCCTGAGTTGCCGGAGTCGTCTAGGCCATTACCCATCGACGCCGCCAGTTTGCGACTGGAATTTCCTAACGGACGTGGCTCTCCGATCAGGGACTGAGCCAATTGCTGCGGCGACACCATGGCCTGCTGTTGATGGTAGGCATAGATGGGTGGCACAATGGGCATGCCCACGGGCACTCCGCCGCCGGATCCGCCGTTCTTTTGATCCTTTTTCTTCTTGCTTGAGGAGCGCGAAGGCTGTAGGGTAGCGTACTGCTGCGGCATCAGCACAGGTATCTGCAAGGGCGGCATGCCGCACAATTGCGGGTGAGCCGCATGGTGCATCATGTGAAGCTGGTGCTGGTACTGTGACTGATGGTGGGAGTGGGCATGTTGGCTTGGAGGCGGATGATGAGCCAGTTGGCTGGGTGGGTGTCCCATCGGTCCTGGCGGGAAGCCGCGATGGCTGATTGTATGGTAACGGGCCGCGTGCGGACCGTGAGCAGGAATGGGTCCGTAGATCATACTACCGGGTCCTGCTGGCCCCTGCATTCCGGAGCGATGCAGGGCTGCTGGGTGCACTGGCTTCGGCCGGATGAGCGTGCCGGATAGACTCCGGCTGCTGCTCGACTTGACCGACTTTTTATCCCGCTTTGGCTTGCGCTCATCCTTAACAGGGGGTGGAGGCACGTCGATGGGTGAGCTAATCTGGCGCGCCCTTAAAGGCCTTCCTAGGGTGGACGCGTTGCCGGAGAACAGTTCGTACGGACTCTCTACGGCTCCGATGCTGTCCAACTGATCCTGGGATCCGTTCCACACCTTGTGGTTTTCATCTCCATTATACGAAGCATCTCCGTCGTCGACGGTCACATTGAGGTCAGCACTGCTCCCGTAAACTGGAAAAGACAATAGGCGCGTTAGGTGTTGCTGGACTGCAATAGTGGTGAATGTTTTGTAAATCAATTTAATAATTAATTAAAGTACTTTTGATATTCACTACTTGTATGTGCAAGAGTACTATAATTTTGTATTAAATAAAAAGGTATCTGAATGTATGTAAATTCTTGCATAACTCTTTAAACGAAATAACTTTTCAAATTTAAAAATTAGTTACGTGAAACAACACCCCAATCCAAAACAGACAAACAAAATAACTGTTATATTTATAAAGACAACAACGTTTTTTACCAAGGTTTTTGATTTTTTTTTTTTAATAATTTTATAATAATAATAATAATAAGAATTTTTTACCAAGGTTTTTGATTTTTTTGTAAATAAATAATTGTATAATAATAATAAGAAGAAGAATTTAATAAAATAAATCCCCAAAAGCAGAAATTAAGTCCTCGAACAAAATGTTGTATTTTTATTTCTAGTAAAGTGACATGTAAAAAACATTAATTGGCATTGCAAAATTTATTTCTTTTTTTTGGGACTTATTTGATTGAAGGGTTATTTCGGAGAGCCGCTATGAACCATTGTATTATGACTATATGAATTTAAAGATTCTTCAAAAGAATACACAAAGAATCTGAAAATTATGAACCATTTTGTTAAAAAATTATCTGCAAAGTTGTACGAGTTCAAGTATGCCCACTGAGGAGGATTGTATGATTTGATCAAGAATATCTACATATATCTATCTCTTTTTTTCTTGTTCTATGTAAATTATGTAGTCGTAAACTGTGGATTAAAGCATGATATAATTTTAGACAACTTGATTGTATAAGAGCTTAAAAAGGTGCCTAAAAACTTTTGTTACAATGTATGGTTTTGAAGACAATTAAAAACTAACAAAACTTTAAAAACATATATACTGATCAAATTTATTTTCTAAATGTTTCAAAAACTTGTTTTGTAATGTTGATCTTTCAGTAAAGTGTGTTATTAGAAGGGTGTAACACTGCATTGGTGCCTTTTTTTTTTTGAAAGGTGTGCAAATTGTTATGTGGAAATTTCAGGGTATTTATTGCATGTTTAGTTGCATATATTAAGAAAACCCAAATTTGCAACTAAAAAGTATCAATACATGAAAGATGTAGGATAAACATTTTTATTTATCTGATCAGGCTCATTTTCATTCACTAACTCAAGAATTACAATTGGTAAAGCTTTAAGTTTAGTTGCATATATTAAGAAAAGCCAAATTTGCAACTAAAAAGTATCAATACATGAAAGATGTAGGATAAACATTTTTATTTATCTGATCAGGCTCATTTTCATTCACTAAATCAAGAATTACAATTGGTAAAGCTTTAAGTTGATATTTCCAAAATTGACGAAGGTATTCAAATTAAGTACTTTGACCATCGTTTTTAGGGAGTTGAAGCACTCGCATACAAATTATTCAAAGCGCTGGCCATCAACTAGCATGTCTAATCCATTTTTATACTGTGTGAATGAAAACGGGCCAAGAGCACTGGTCGGGTGACGGCATTCAAATTAACTGGCTAGAGTGCGATTGAATGGGTTCGACTTGTCCACTGCTGGACCGCTTCTCTACTCACTCAACGAAACCAGGCCCACCACCTATAAGACAGTCAGCAGCAGTTGTCGCTGTTCTGCGGTGCATTTGGGTCACGGCGACAACGGTTTCGTAATAAATAACGGTAATTTAATAACATAAGCGTGGCTACACCTGTCGCCATACCCCTGACCCGCTGTCCGGCTTGGTTCCGCTCAGGCCGGTACCAGACCCAGCCAGCCCCAGAGCCGAACCCGATTGTCTGGTCCCCGCCCTACTTTCCGTCCACTCTTGGCCAGATTGCCAGCCAAACCGAACCAAACCGACGAGTCACTTGGCGATTGTCTTTTGAGGCCGCATTTGAATCTTCTCCATGCTTTAAGTATTTACTTATCGCCCGCCGTTTGTGGTTTTTTTTTTGTTCTTACACTTCTGGTCTTTTGCAAGGTTATTTTGTCACTCGGTCCGGGGTCAATAGACGCAGCTGTCTTGTATAATGAGAGCGACATCGAAACCAAGTTAAACAGGAACAATGGTCATTTTGTAGGAAAACCTGCTTGGATGAAGCCTAATTAGCGGCAGGAATATGGGTGTTTGCCATGTCCAAATGTCGTATCCGTTATTCAAGACTCCTGCCAGGAGCCTTGACTAAAATCTTTACGAGTACATAGAGCTTTCGATAGTAGCTCAAAGTTTCTATTACAAAAAAAAAGTACTATTTTTTACTATTAAAATTAAATCATTATGAACATGTGGGACAGAAATATAAGATTGGTGTTCGCGGATACAATTAATTATCCTGACGCGACATGGATGAAACGGTCGCCGATTTACCAACTAACCACTCAAGTGAGAAAAATGCTTTACCAGTCGGTTTCACATTGCCGTTTTGCAATTATCCAGCTACTTTTACCGAGTGCTGGCTGCAATTTGCGTAAACGGCTGCGGAAGTGAGTTGGATTTTCCTGCTCATTTAATTGTTCAATCCCATCTTCTTCGATTTCAGCGGGCTAAATGGCAGAAAGCTAATTACACTTCCACTTGTATCTCAAGCTTTATTACTTTAAAACTTTCCTGCTAGTGTAGCGCAAATCCACGAAACGTATCAAAAAGCCAGCTTCCTCTGAACTGACGCCTTACGTCATGTTCATTGGAAGCCAAGTAGCCGACACAAGCTAAAAGTAAAATTGATACTCTCACTTACTTGCCGAGGGACAGCGGACGCGCACGCGTGCGTGAAAATAGTTTGCTATGCCTAACTTCCCTGAGATAGCTCGGTTTACATATATATATATAAACATCGAGTCGGTAAGTATGTATGTATGTGCTGTGAGCCGACTCGATGTTAATTTGTTGCGCAGAAAAGGCGATTGGAGTTGAAATTCCACATAGCTAACGCTTGCCAAAACACTCCGCTGGCATTTAGCCGTTTCGGGGCCCCTCGAATTCCAGCCATTCGGAAACAGGAGTGGCAGTCGCCACAACTGCGCCCAGCGTTTGCGAATATTTTCCTCCCTGCGCTGCCTTCTCACTGGTTCGAACGAAAAACGAACGAAAGAAAACGAGCACTGAGCTCAAAACCAGTCGTAAGGCATGCAGTTTTCTTGCTGTTTCGATCATTGCGTTTGCAGAGCTTCGGGTTACAGCGTTGGAGGGACGCACGTGCAACTGGAAGACGGAATCTAGGCCGACCATGTCTGATTGGAATGTCAGACGATTGAGTGCACAGCTGAATCAAAATCACACGGATGCAAATAGCAGTTGGCAAAGATAGCCAACTATATACTGCACTCAGGCGATCCCTAGTAGAATAAATATGAGTCATGTATTCGGCAACTCAGGAAGAGTTGAATATAAATTCGTCCACAAACCAAACTAGTGTCCCTTTTCCGCCGGGAAATTCTGATGCTTACATTTTGTTCATTTGTTTACTTTTGATGATTGTATAGACTGATCCAGTAAAAGACCTGCGCTCAGCATATGCGCTGAGAAATGCTGAATGTTTAGGATCCAAGTGCAATGCTGCATCAGCTCAAAAAAATAATTCGAACGGGTTTGAAATGCAGATGTTATTAACCGATTGTTTTCTATTACAGACCAGAAACAATACAGATTGATTGATAATTCTGACTACAAAAATGTTATAAGCTAATAAATATTTATTTTGCTTGTGATTGGTTTTATAGTATGAGCATATACATACGAAGGCCTTACTTACATTATTTTAATTGTTAATATTTAATCACAGAGCTTTTGACTTCCTATTGGCAACATTTAAACCGTGCAAACTATATACGGCATGAATAATCTTTTACACATTAGATGGCACTAATACTGATTATAGCTTCCCGACATAAAGGTATTGCCTGTATTGCTGGTAATCGAGTTATTCAACTGCATTTTTATTTCTGTTAATTTGTTCCAACTGCCTAGGAACCACTCCCTTTACTTTGCGCTTTCTGCCCTCAGCCAATCTAAAGCCTCTTTGCATAATAATAATAATGCAATAGCAGCAGCAATAGAGATCGTTGCCAAATGGACGTAAACGATGATCGCAATAGCCGCTCAAAATGTTGCAGCCCCAGCGGAAGCCGGCCTGTGAAGAAGAGTTGGTGCAGCAATCGCTGTTGCGATGCTACGAGGCTTCTGTCATGGTCAAGTAGGCTCTCTCACGGATACTTTCCAATGTAGTGCAGACAATCATTCAAATGCTAAAACAGGTGGCCGCTAAGAAAATCTCACCCTTATGGCTAAGGAAGTGAGGTTTCCCGGTAGAGTAAAGTAAAATGTAATTTTCCTCCGCATCTACCTATTGTTTCTATGGCAGCTATAAGATTTAGTCGTCCGATTTTTATGAAATTGAAAAAAACCATTTCAAAATAATATATAAAGCTTGTATATCAAAGTAGAAGAAAATATGTGCAAAACTGACAAAAAATTTAATTTATTTTTTTTGCAAATTTCCCCTATAGTCCCTATGGCAGGTCTATGACATAGTAGTCCGATTTCTATAAAATGAAATCTGAAATTCTATAATAATAAATAAATCACACAACCGAGAGTAGATCAAAGCATGTTACAAAATTTTGAAGTTTTACTTTTTTTTTGTAATTTTTTTTTTTTTTTACAAATTTACGGATTGTTTCTATGGCACTTGTCTGATATAGTTGACCGATCCGGCCCGTTCCGTCTTATGTAGTGCTGAGAGTATACAAAAGACTATCTGTATTATTCATTCAGATAGGTTTAATGTGGGACTTGTTTGCGTAGAAGCGGACAGACGGACAAGGCCAAATCGACTCGGCTGTTGATGCTTACCAGGAACATGTATACTTTATAGGGTGGGAAGTGCCTTGTTCACTGCGTTGCAAACTTCTGACTGAAATTAGAATACGCTGCAAGGGTATACAAATGCACGTATGTTCATCCCAATGGAAGAGCAATGATAACCTTAATCTTGAATATGACTACAGCGCGAGGCAAATTAAAAATGTTAATGAATAGAAAACCTTACACACAAACCGTCATGGGATTGCCGGAGATGAGCGTGTTCAACAAAAGATATTATCGCTTCTCGGCAGAGTTTCACTCAAGCACTCTCACACTGACGTATTCTGGCAAGCTTCTCTGCGACTCTCTCTTTTCCCCAGCGATTTCACACTTACCTGGAGACTTCCCAGAGCTCCGCGATCGTAGAATAAGAAAGCGACGGGTCAACACCCCAGAAAATTAGGAGGCCCCAGCCGAATTTTCTCACGCGCTTATCCCGATTTATTAGCTCGGTGAGCGTACTTGCATGTGTATAATGAGTATAGTCCCGGTTCTCTTACCACAAACTCTACAACTTCATCAGTAATCTGCACACGACCACAGACTCCAATAAGTCTTCACAGCGCTCTTCAACCTGTTCAGCTCAGTACGTCACACCGTCTCATGGTCAATGGGAGACAATCTTGTATATGCCTGACGGGCTGGTTTGCGACCAAAGCAAAAATAAAAAAAACAGGTAATTGGCCGAAGAATGACCAAAGGGCTTTCATTCGGTTTTGATTATCAACACTCATATGGTAGGTTAGTAGTTATGCTGCCAGCATCCAATGAAAAAAGCTTACTTAACAAGAAAGAAAGCCAACTTTGGCACGCCGAAGTTTGTATAGCATTGCAGATTGCAATTGGATCAGTTTTACATTTTTCCGCTACATTTACTTATCGTTCCTATGGAGCAATATGATATAGTCGACTGATTTTCATAAAATTAAAACTGAAATTCTGTAATAATATAAAATGTTTATATCCAAAAGTGTAGTATATATTGAAAAACAGCGGAGCTAACATTTTTTGTCTCTTAATTTTCCGTTTGTTTCTATGGCAGTTATATCATATAGTCGGCCGATTTTTATTATAAAATTAAATTCAAAAATATATTATATACGAGTATATAGAAGACTATCTTTTAAGTTTTATTTAGATAGCTTAAAAACTGAGATACTAGTTTGATTATAATTGGACAAGCGGACGGACGGAAGACGGACATGGCTTGATCGACTCGGCTGTTGATACTGACCAAGAATATACTTTTTAGGGTCGGAAATGTCTCCTTTAATGCGCTGCAAACTTCCGACGAAAATTAAAATACTCTGCAAAAGGACAAAAGCCGCCGTTCTTTTTTCGTAAAATATAATTATAAGATATACATGTAAAAGTAAAATTAAAATAGTTTTAAAGCCGTTAGAATTACACAGGCCGATAAAATGAAAAAAATCTCAGAACTGGAGATCAGATTATACTTTTCCGAAGGATTTTGATGCGCTGAGCTCGAATCTGGCCTCAGATTTAGTCATATACGTACTATTTGAGATATTTTAGCTTAAAAGTGGAAATTTTCGGATTTTGGGTACATATGAGGTGCTACCCCGTCAATACGAATTTGTTTTTAAAACAATCCCTACTACGGCACTTTGCGCCGCAAAATTTGTTTCGCAGCAGTGAAGTAATCATTCCCGACTTTACTAAGTATAGATAATATGAATTTAATGTATACTCTTGACCATCATTAACCACCGAGTCGATCTAGCCATGTGCCTTCATCTGTTTCTACCCAACTAGCACCTTAAGGGTATACAAATCTTGTACAATATTTCAACATCAAAAGGTGACTGTAAAGGGAAAGACAACCAAAATTTTTATTATCTAAAAACGCACTTTTGAACAATATACTAATGTAATTTCTAAATTTTTATCGACACAGTTAATGAAAAAGAATCACTTTTTTTTTTAAGCTAAATCAGAAGACATCACAAATTTTTTTTTCATTTTTGGTATAGAGTATTCAAAGACAAGGCAGGCAAGCTCATATAACATAACCCGCGGACATACCTGAGCCGATTCAATACATAAGCAAATTAACAACTAGGGAGTGGGATTGGCAGCAGTTTAGTCGAAACCAAACTAAAAAAACTGAAACATTTTGAGTGGAGAGATAGAAATTCTCAGCTCCAGCGAGTTAAATAGTAATTATCATAACTTCGCTATAACCAAGGAACTACGAAACGGCCAAATCATAAAACGGCTATTTAAGCTTATTTTCGGCTTCTGCCCGCTGCGCTGACCGGTCTGTATCGTTAAAATTTAAATGAGTGGAAAGTGTTTGGAACATACCACAACAGCAAAAAGTATTTATTTTTCTCTGAGTTGAGACTTTAGCGCCATCACCATCGCCAACGTTATTGTCGTACTCGTCAAGGTTTCGCCAGCGAGTTAGGGTAGGGCCACAGTCACGTCGTCTCTTGGGCGTCTGCAGGCCTACCATAAATTGGTCAATACTGAATACCTGCGCTGCACCCAGTACTCTTGGCTTAGAGCTCTTTCTTTTACTAGGGTTTTAGGTGCGTCCGAACCGAAGAGTACCTGTCCCAAACAGGTGTGCTGGTGCAATCGGTCAAGAAGAGCCCATCTCGCCAAACACAACTACATGGAGCTAATTTCGCACAGCTCAGTCGAAAGTCTGACTTTTGAGATCACAAAAATAGACTTCATGTGACCAATTGTTGGATGCCCCAGGTTTTCGATTGTACTGAACAGCGCAAGCGCTGGATAATGATCAAATAGCTTGTGTCAACAAAATTAACAAAATATTTTAGATTGCCTGTTTCTTTGAATATCACCTCTCTAAGTAGATAGTGGATAACGTTGATTTCAAAATTACTTTAGTCAAAAACGTGACCTGTTTTATATTATAAATAGGAATTATATAACTACCTTTTTAAACTTTTTATAAAGAGTACTTACAGTTCTTGACGGAAGTGTAACCCTCTGCGGCGCTGCCAGAACTTCCGCCGTTCATGCCAAGAGCGGATCCGTTGGGGGCGTGGCCGTTAGAGACGCGCCCCAGGCTGTTGAGAGTGGTTGTGCTGCCGGCCCGCGACCTCCAGCCCCCCTGGGCGGAGAGGGCGAGATGGTGGCTTCCGCCGCCGTTGGCCGGCCCGACGTTGGTCAGGTCGCCGTTTGACTTGCTGCCCGCCGCGCTCTTTAGAGTACCATAGACGCTGCTCCCCGCACTGCCACCTCCGCCGCCTGTCTCCAGCTGGCGGGCGTACGAGTTGTCAGCGTAGGCGTGGAAACAGCACCTGACTAGAGCGTTTGCAGCCGCCTCCCGCTTGCAGATGAAGACGTGGCACTCAAGAACCTTGATTCCGGTGGTGCGGCGGAGGATTGCGGCGAATATAGGCGGATGCTGGGCCCGCGGGGCTCGTGCGAAGGGCGAGTCCAGCGGGAGGAACTTGGGCTCGGGATGGGAATTGCCACGTTCCGGGATCATCACCTGTCGGACGGCTGCGCAGTAGTGGAGCGACTCGATCGGAAAGAAGCGCGTTATTTGCTTGAGATTCTCGTCGACGTTCTCCAGCAATATGCCATTCGACCACACGCTCAGCCAGCTGTCAATGCCCTTGGCGCCTACAGCCCCCTCCGAGGGGTACAAGCTGCGCAGCGGCTCCTGGATGCCCTGCAGCCCGTCCTTGCTCTGGCGCGGAACGGCGCTTCCCAGGTAGAGCACGCGGCAGCGGCAGATGGGCGTGGAGTCACCCATAGTCCGGCTGAGCAGACCCAGTCGCAGAGCAACAGCCGCAGTGGCGAAGGTTTCAGAGCTGGTGAAACTCAGGCACGAATCCAAACTAGTCGTAAAGATAGGCGAGAGGCGAAGAGTGGGGGGAGGGGGGGAACGAGCCCAGCAATGTGGATTTTCTGGTTTTGCTTTGTGTGCTATCCACGTCCGTGTGCGCAGGTATTTCGCCGTCTGGCTGCTGGTGTATGTATTTGACTGGATCTGTGTTGGTGACCAGGTTCAGTTCTCAAGCCGTTGAGAGAGAACTTTTTCGCTTAGGTAAGCGGCTATTTCTTGCCGCACACACTGAAGCACTTGCACAAACACTAGCGCCTTACACTAGCACTGGCATACGTACACTGGTGCATAGTGGTGGTGGTGGCCGCGTACCTAGACAATCACTTGGGCAATTTAATTATCAATCTACAATCAAGACTTTTGTTGGAATTAAGTGAATCCCAACCCGCTGCTCTTTAACAGTTTCGATATTTCGATGGAAAGACTTCCGCTGGCGGAGACGTCTTAAAGCTTAGGCTTACACACACGCGGGCAAGCACACAATGGAGCTGAACACAGACACGATCAGGTTGCAAGACAAATATGGCGTCGGGGTTTCTGATTCCTTACTTCCTTCTTGCACTTTGCACGACCTCCTCTCCACCCGAAAAAATCCTAGTGAAGTGGCCCACTGGATTTTAGTAATTTTCCTGAGCGTTGGTTGTGGTGCGGTTCAACGTCGATCTTGTGCACGCGACAGTGTTGCCAACTCTTCGGGTCGTAGCATACATAGCTAAACTCGGCTTTGGAAATAAGCCAACCAATTTTAATGGCTGCTTAACAAATGTAGAGTAGATTGTGTGATTTCCTCTGATATGTTCGGCGACTCAAAACAACAAATATTTGTAGCCCGTCTCAAGATCCACGATGTCCGTCTATAGCTCACAGCCGACGCGGCAGATTATTTTCTCCTTGGAAACTCACGAAGTTACCTCTTTCCGCGGCACAACCGTCTCGAGTGAAATTTTTTTTGAACTGCGCGCGTATCAATTCGGACGAGCGGTGCCAATTTAGCTATTTGGCCGCTATATCTGTCGGTTTTCAAAAGCAAGTGCGGGGATAAATTGTAAACTAGCGGCTAGAGGCCTCAAGGTGCTGCAAAATTCGTAAATGTGAATAGATCGACTTAATTTCCTTTATTTGTATTATATTTTTATAATATTTATTAATTTATACTTAACATAAAATTAACAAGTATGTTTATCCATCTCTACGTAAACTAGTCACTTAGTTTAAATGTTATCTGCATGAAACTTTGCATTAAGTTTTGGGTTTATTTTACAGTATACATTTAAGTCGGAACATGAAAAATCGGACGACTATCATACAGCTGTCATTGCAATACTCGTGAAATCAAGAGAAAAAATTATTACATTGCCTTATATTGTATATTTTTATTTTATGAAAATCTGACGGATATATAAAATACATGATTCTCTAGCTGTTATTTTAATTAAAGACAAACTTTTTTTCATATGTTTTAAAACGTGGTGTTATCTGGAACCGTCTGGGTATATTATTAACTAAATTTAGCATAAAATCTTTTGTCCACTGCGTTAGTATCCAGACTCATGGATCAAACCCTTTCGGTGCATTATCGTCCTGTAAATGCCGTTTTGTTAGCAGATCAAAACTAATTTTTTTGTCTAAGGGGTAATCGTAATCGTCAACGAAATCGGGTAGATTTGCGTTTACAGCACAGGCTCGCGTTTAGGAACTCGGGACGCTCAAAAAAGCATATGTATCTCCGTTATGCGTTATCTCAGTTATGCGCGGAACGGACACAATTCTCCTAATATGTTGTGATATCGATAAAACTCAGATCATACTCCAAACTAAAATTACACCGTAAGAACAAATCGTGCATATATCTAAAGGCAAAGCGCAAGGCAGGTAAACGGAACGGAAGCTAAATATGGCTAAAAAGGCTATGACGGGGGAGTAGGACTGTTGGATTTTTAAAAATATTGTATTGATAATAATATAATAATATGATAATATCGCACGATGATATTTAAAAAATCGTACAAAAATATCGATATATCGAGTAACTTTGATGTTTTTTAATTTTCAGGAAAATTTGGACAGAGGTAAAATGTTTTTGTAACATGGGCTTTTAATAGCTGTACGAATATGAATATTTTTATTTAATAAGAGAATTGACATAATTACTGAAAACTTAAAACTTAAACAAAATATATTAATTTTTACTGAAAAAAAAAAACTAATATACCCACTTTTATGCAATTCTTATTACATTATTATATTATGGTATAAGGTACAGCCCGTAAAGATCAATTTTATTTAGTTATTACATTTATACTTAGTGGTTTTTGTTATTATTTGGAAAACAAATCTGCGTTAATTGATTCTAGGAAAATTCGTTCTGTTACGTTCTGGTCTGTCATCCGACTACTGGAATCGCAAGCAACGCACTTTATGGCAGACACCAAACGTTCAAAAGAGACCGAACTACCAGGTGTGATCAGACAACTTAACAATATCGGAAATATCATCTAAAAAAAATATCAATATCGCCTAATTTAGCCTAACAAATATAGCGATGATAATATTTGTTTTAAGAGAAAAATATCGATATTTTGATATATTTCTGTCATCTCAAGGGAGGAGGGCAATGAGTACAGACCTGATATCGAAATCTTGTTATTTTACTTATTTGAATAATAATAATATAGTAATAATATCTTTTTTTAGTGACGGTGGGACAAAAAAGAAATCAAGCCTGTTCCTAATGCGAATGTGTTTGTCGTAGTCTTTTAACTAAAAAAATTATTAGGACTTGACCTACCAGTCAGACAGAATTATTTAAACATGTTAAGCATACTTAAGCGGTTATCTAAGGGTTTAAATATTTAAGTTTAATATATTTACCAATCTCGAAATCATTGTAAAAGATGTGTATATACTTATAAATAATACAGGGTGAGCTATATCCTAATTAATAAAATATTTCGCTCCACAAATTGACATTTTTGCAGCTTAAGAAATTTAACTACTCAAAATTATATACCCAATTCCGTACCAAACTTATATAAATACGACCATTTTGCTTACAACATTTAACATTTACATTTTTTTTAAATTTAATTTATAATTTTAAAAGTAATTGCTATTAATTTAATTTAAATTTTAATATTTTTTTAGTATTTTAAATATATGTATTGCACTTTAATAATTTATAAGTTATATTCCATTGCTTAGCAGTCAAGGTTGTATGTAATATTTAACAAAATATTTATTTACTTGACCTGTTCTGATTTCCTCTAAAGGTCTTAAACATTAAACAACATTTTTTTTTATTTTTATTAATGAACATTTGTTTATCAACTATATCTGGCTTAAGGATCGGTTGGAAATCAACATTTAGTTAGAAAAACTTTTTGTTTTTGTGATTGATGCAGGTTTATATATTCCTTCAAAATTTTATAATCTGACTACTATAGCATATATGTAGCTGTCGGTAAGAAAATATTCATTTAGTCGTGTTGGAATATTGATGATAAGAAATACATCGGCAACCATTGGCAGCTAACTTCAATGATTTATAATCTTAAAACAAAAAAATTTAAAATTTATTTTAAAAAAATGTAGACACACAAAAAATTAAAAAAAAAAGGGTTTAAGAACACACTTATTTCATAAAATACACAAATCAAGTTAGATTGAAATAATTTCATAAAGTAAAGTAATCTTCAACCATAACCAGACCAATTCGCTTCAAAATTGCACAAGAGCTCCGATGCGCTGTGTTCATGAAATGGATTTTATATTTAGAAAGTACCGTTAGGCCTTCAGCGAAACCCGGTTTACAAATTGGAAGATCGGACATTTTATAGACAAATTGAAATATTGAAATTTTATATGGTAAATTGAATTTGAATATCTTCTGATCGGTTTTTTACGTACTTAACTTTTGATTTTTCTCTTAATAATGGGGGCACTAAAACATCGATGGTCGAAAAAAGCATCAAAAATTTAGAAATTTGGAAAAACATCGATGCATGGATGTTTTTACACCTTTAGCCAATACGGCGTAAAGTCCCCGAAAATTAATTAAGAAAATCATAAAATTCTCGGTTATAGATTGTTTTTCAGCGTTTCGTTTTTTTATATTTAGCTCATTATAGCTTATTTTTGTCTAGAATCTAGCTTATACGGGTGGTCATATACTGGGAACACTGATTCGGAACCACAAAGTCCACAAAGCAAGAAGTTAAGTCTACTCTTTTTTGTGGGCCTGCGGTCGGGTAATTCTAATTTTATGTGAAATTTCTTCAAATATTGGTCTTTGTCTCTCTCCTTTGGAATTCTTCCGCTCTCTTTGAATTTTGAACTTTGTAAAGAAAATATGATCCAAAAGCGCTGCAAAGCAGTAATGTCATTTTTTCAAAACTAAAAAAAGGTAACAGAAACAAATCAGTTTTCAGTTTCAGATTTAAAATATTTATTTTATTTTTATTGTTTGATGAATAATTAGCTTAGGAATATTACGGTAAATATTTATTATGTAAATGTTTTCATACAATCTTTTTTTTTGTCACATTACGATTTTGCGGGGTAAGTTCAGTCTTCTAGTTGTAACTTCAACGATATAAGTCGAGTAACTGAAAATAAAATTGTATATTATAGATAACACAGGCCGACAAAATGAAAAAAAATCTCAGAACCAGAAACCAAACTATATTTTTCCGATGGATTTCGATGCGCTGAACTCGAATCTGGATTTTTTTCATCACCTCAGGTTTTTGAGATATTTCAATTTGAAAGTTCGAAAAATGGCGTTTTTCGTTACTTTTAAGGTGCGATATCTTCAATACGGATAGTCTTACTGGTACAATCGATATGGCACCTTAAAGTACTATTCTTGCCCTACATAATCAGTTTTGAAAATTAAAAAAAAATCTTTATTGGTTACCTAGAAATTACCCGTTGAAACTTTTGACTTTTTCAAATCACCCATACATACAGATACATTTCTTGTTAGTTAATTAAAAAAAAATGTTTCTGTTTTTTTTTTAAGTATTTTTTTTTTAAATACATTTTATTTTTTTTAGTTTTAATATTTTTCTCTTATGGAAACGGTCTCGCTTCATTTCAAAGGACCGCTTAAGAGCTTTACGGCTATGGTTAGCAATGCAATCGTTCCTTTTCAGAGACCAACAATAGTCCGCCATCATTCGTTCATCCCACCGACCTTGATAATGGCGTTCTTTTTGTTTGAATCGCTCACCCATCTCTTCACTGAATGCTCCAACGTTCTCCGGGAAGTAATCCAAGTGAGAAAACAAGAAATGGAGTTTCATACTCAAACAGCATCCCAATTTTGCAAAATTTGATAGCATAGTAGAAACAATTGATTTAAAGTCGGGATCTCGGTAGTTTCCTAAAAAGTTTTCCACAACAGCTTTGAAGCTTAGCCAAGCGTCTTTTTCAGTAGATTTCATGGTTTCTTCAAAAGCTACATCTTTCATCAGGGTCCTTATATCAGGTCCAACAAAAACACCTGCCAGAACTTTTGCTTCACTTAATTTTGGAAATTTTGATCTAATGTATTGAATGTATTTGAATCAAGGGCTCTCACAAATTGACGCATTAACCCTAATTTAATATGAAGAGGTGGTAACAAAATTCTATTAGTGTCAACAAGACTTTTTTGGACGACATTGTTGCAACCATTCCTCCACTCCAATCGTTTAGGCCACTCTTTTTTTACCCAATGCTGTTGTCGGTCACGACTGTCCCAAAGGCAAATGAAACAAGGATTTTTAGTGTTTCCCGATTGTAAACCAACTAAAATGTTGAGCATTTTAAAATCACCACAAATAAGCCTAAGCTACAAATTCTAGTCAAGACTCAAAAGTTTCAACGGGCAATTTCTCGGTAACCAATAATGATTTTTTTAAATTTTAAAAACTGATTATGTAGGGCAATAATATTACTTTAAGATGTCATATCGATTGTACCAGTAAGACTATCCGTATTGAAGATATCGCACCTCAAAAGTAACGATAAACGCATTTTTCGAACTTTCAAATTGAAATATCTCAAAAACCTGAGGTGATGAAAAAAATCTGAGTCCAGATTCGAGTTCAGCGCATCGAAATCCATAGGAAAAGTATAGTTTGATTTCTGGTTCTGAGATGCTGTTGGCCTGTGTAATAGATTAGATCAGCTAAACATTTTTTAGAATTTGGCTTTGGCGGATGGCTTTTATTTATATAAATCTTTTTTTTTCGCGATTCAAAAACGTGTCGATCGTTTTCTTCGCCAACATTCAAGTGACCGTATTTCCTTCTCTTTATAATCTAGATCAAATCTATGAGATAGGGTGCTTATCGATAAAATAATAGCAAACTAGTCACAGTATGAAAATGAGGTGTATGAAAATGAGTATGAAAATGAGGTGTTTACGTATAATCAAATTTTACGGCATTTTTGTTCACCTAGCTTATTTGATTCAAACTTGGCGCCGAACTGTTGTCAAAATATCTATTTTATGACAATAATTGGGCACATATTAAAAAAAATTCACTAAATTGATCAGATGAAGTCAATAGCATGTGTGTATATGCGTAATATGGATGAAAATCTTGCATTACAAGTACATTTCTATCGTTATCTTTTCCAAATGTTAAAACCCTTTTTTTTAAGTCAAAACAAAGGTTGGAAAATATATTATTTTAATTTAGAATGAGCAAATTTCATGTCTTAGAAATAAATTTAAACGAAGTCAAAAGGTTGACTGACGTAAACCAATTATAAAAAGAAAGCTTAACATTAAATTGTGCTTGGTAGTATTAATTTTCTTTGAGATTCTGAAGCAAAGGGGGGTATATACAGCTTTTTATAGTTTGACTCTCCTTTTTTTTGTTTAGAGTTATCGTTAAAATGTAAACCTTTCTTATTTATTTTTTTTTTTCAACCTTTTGCGTGGCATTAAATCTGATATAGCTGTAAGACTTAAAACTTTTGACCATGCCATTTTGAGTTGTGCTAATTTTATAACACCCAAGTACAACAAAACACCAATGTAACGTTTGATATTCTCTCTAGTACATTTTAGTTCAATGCCGTATTCTTGCAGCCTATACAATTCACTTTGCATTGTCAACAAATCAAAATGTTAGATATCAAAAAAGATGCAAAAATATTCTATCAGCGCCATCAATTTGTGGCTTCACCAGGCTTTATCTTCTTCCCAAACACTCTCTGGAGATTGAAATGGCCTTTTTCTACACTAAAGTGTTTTGTAGTCAACTTTTTTTAAACACAAATCTGCAGCATCACAAGATTCCTTGACACATTTATCTTTTATCATATTTGCAAAAGACCAATCTCCTTATCCCATCCAAATTGTTCCCTAGATATGGCTTCCATATAAATTTCACTTTTCTTTTTTAGTTGAAACACCCCATTCAAAGTTTACAATCCTTTCAATATCTTAATTTGTCAATCCCTTTTCGTCCGGTCTCCTATTTAAGTATAAACATTTGTATTACCACAATGGCCCAAGGTTGCCCACAAGCAACATAAGATCTTTGGAAATTACGCTCTTGGTTATTAGTTAAAACAAATAAAATTAACCTTTAGCACAGTTAAGTGAGAATTAATTATATACAATTTAAACTTTTTTATTAGACTTATTTTTTATAAAAGTATATTAACAACTTTAATGCCTATTCCGAATTACGGAACACAAACTTTGGCGACGCACATCCACTCTCTTAGAAAAATCTTTGCTAAATGATCTTCAAAGGTGATTTTGCTTGATTCAATTCCAAGCCTACAGTAATAACTAAGAACGAGCCGACCAAAACAAAACCAAAGCTTTCAGCTAAACGCCAAATGGCCGAATTTGCCCAGAGGCAACGCTGGGGTCAAAAGGGTTAATAAACCACAGATTTGAACTCCCTCTGAGGCTTGCAAATTTGTTGTTACTTCATTTAGGTTCAAAAACAATTCGCACAAGGTAATATTCAATAGTCGTCTTTTAGGCATTACGCTTCTGCAAGTAGTGATGATAAAACCCACAGCGCGATATATCGATGGTAAAAAAACAATCGAGGTATCGTGCAGCACAGTCACCATCAATACTATCGATATTACAATCGATGTTTTTAAGTAAAATAATCAACCACTTAGAACAAAAGGGATAAAATCGTGTGAATCCTTGTTAGATAAGCTATTCATTTCCGAGGTGATTTTTAAATTTAAAACTTTTACGATAATCATCAATAATAATGATTAAAATTGATTTATATTGTAAAAATCAATGATAATTATTATTTTTGATCAAAACAATAATAATCATTACATAATAATTATTTTTGAGCAAAAAATAAAAATAAAAAATAATCACTATCTCTGATTTTTATTTTTTTTTAATCAAAATAAAAGTCTACGTAATTTACAAGAGTTTAATGATTTTTTAGGCAAGTTTGTAGCATGTCCTTATAGAGGACATCCGAAGGATCAATTGTGTGCTATGAACTTGTCAAAAAAATTTATAAAAATAATAATCTTATCTATAATGGTGACTCCCCGCCTTTGAGAATAAAACCCTCTCATCACTTCTTTAAAGATCAGAGATCGTAACAGTTATAATTTATAAAATAAAAGTCCTACAATAATAGTTTTTTTCTAAATATACAAAAAAAAGTTAAATAATTATTATTACTCTATTTATATAAAAAAAAGGGAAGAATATTTAAATCATTCAGTTTGTATATAAAAGTTGACTAATAAATTTTTTTTCAATTTAAAAAAAACGTATTCTCCAATTTTAATTTTAAAAATTAACTATAACATGTATTTGTAAATTTTTATATTAAATTTGAAAATAAAAATTTAATTGCGAAACTTTTTAACGAAGCGGTATATTTTAAAGATTTAAAGATGTTCGAATACCTTTCGTGTAGGGAAGGTGTAAGTTGTGCCAATGTAACCAATGGCATATGCATAACTCTGTGCATCAGTCCGCGACGATCTATCTTCGAGTGCGGACGTCAGTGCCTATTCTATCAGTGGTCTTTTTCAAGTTCTTTTCTTTCTTTTGCCCGTTTTTCTTAATCGCGCACGCGTACCTGCGTCATACTTCACAGTTATGTCACTCGGAATTGTTAAAATGGCCCCTGGGCCTGTCAAATTTTTTTTGAGAAAAGTTTTCTAAGGAATTCCCTGAACTCCCCGAAACCACCCAGCAAAACCCCAGATTCGAAATAACCGCCTCCAAAAACTCAAAAAGGCCTCCCACGTATTTTTCTTGCTTCGCAGTGCACCATGCTCTGCAGATTGCCATCAATGAAATAATCTCTATTGTTGTTAGCCAACAGCAAAACGTCGTCGAGATATTTCTAAACATTACCCAACTGCCGGGCATATGCGATATTGAATGTAAACTTCATACATCATACAAAACTTTGTCATAATATATGTGCTGTACCTCATATGTTACATACCAGACGAGGAGATTATTTAAGAGCTCAAGTCCCAAAACGTTCACCTCCGTATTTAAGTTCTCCAGGATCGATTTTTATAGTTTAAGAAGCAAGCTGGACATTTCGTCAAGGTTAGAGATTATATTCCTAATCCAATGAGGTTCAAAACAAGCCAACTGTTAGGGCACATACAGCTATGGTCATATAATTGGCACAAAAAAAAATTTCATTTTTCTTCATTTATTTTTCAAAATGTTAACCACTTAAAACAAAAACTTTTACTGTAACTTAATACTGGACTTATAAACTATAGAATGTGCTATTAATTGTCCCATTATATTTTTCGGTTTTAAGCTTGATTGGGGTGCAAAAAACTTGAACTGTGATAGAAAGTAGTATTATTTCTAAATTAAAGAAACCGGGCAAAAAACTAGCTTAAAAAGCTAAACTCGTGGATTGTTTTTGAAAATGTTAATTCAATGCAATAGCGTTAGTCAATCAATGTCATTTATATTTGACTTAACAGAAGATTCGAAACCAATGCCCTCAAAAAACGGCTTTGAGCTTGAAGAGGCCTATAGTTCGAAAGAGGAAATCTGGTCCTTTTAGGTCTGCTCTTGAATTTATAATTAAAATCTTTAATAAATCAGACTTTAAACCATCAAGGAAACTTGTTACAAGAAGACTAAATAAAGTTTGAACCTATTAGACACACGAGCTGAAGGAACAACTCCTGTCAATGGCAAAAATTAAAAAGCGATTTGGGCTTTGCACAGGCCCTTAAGGTCAAATACGCTCTATTTTGGGAAAAATGTGTTTAAAGTGATAAA
>VNJS01013068.1:0-25067 GCA_008042575.1 Drosophila watanabei | reverse complement strand
ATTTTGTTGCCTAGTGTAAACACTCAAAGTTTCCCGTCCACTAATTGAATAAGTTAGTTTTCCGGAACGGAATCTGTGCGGTTATAGCTGGCTTCCTTTGCGCCTGGTAGAGGGAAATCGAACAGAATTTCGAGCTAACTGAACTTTTTGACTTCCATTCCATTCATTGGCCAACGTGCTCATCATCATTTGAGCTCGGAAGCGAGCTGAAATACCATTAAAATCACATTTCGATTTAATTTGCATAAATTGAAGCCGAGTCAGCCGCTGGAAAATGAAGCCGAACGGGAGCTCTCTCTGGTCTAGACATAAACTAAAATGCCATTGAAAAGCGATTCAAAATCAATTAGAGAGTGATTTTGCCAAAAATATTATATACTATATACTTTTATTAAACGAGATGCTCTGCCTTAGTGGAGTAAATCAACCAAATGGATACTAGTAACGGTAAACCAAAAAGATAATTATGTTGCGGATACTGAATGTAAAAATAAACTTTGTTATCGATTTTTTGTAAACATCAGGCAATATTTACGCAGCCATTGATGACTTTCGACTCTTATATGGGAATGCAAAAAACATCGATATTTTATTTTTCTAGTCGATCATTTGTCATGGCGAAATATATGTGATAAGTCAGTATGAAATATCCAAGCAATATAAGCGGAAAAAGAGACAAGAAAACTAAATTTAATTTGTCGGATAATATCGATAGCGGATAATATCACTTTGCGGTGAAGTACGAGGCTTTCCGATAAATTAATTTATTTATTTATCAAAATTAATTTATCAAATTTATTTATCAAAATGTGCGAAGTTTCGATATGATGCCAAGTTCCAGTTAGTATTAAGGAAGTATATACTTTTTTCTTCTAAGATTAACTTAATATTTAACAAATAAATAAACCTTATTGATAATATCAAAGTTGTCATTTGTCATTTTATGGATATATAACATATATGTATTTCGATAATATCGATACTTTAAGGTTAAGTGCAAGACTTTATTATATTTAAAATTTTGATTTATGAAAGTTTTCATTGCACATGTTCTGTATTTTTTTCTAATTTAAATCAATATTTAAGTATTACAAAAACATAGATGATATTTTTGTTTTATTTGTTATTTTTTTCGATATATAGCATCGGATTTTCCTCCTCAATATATGTACATCCCTAGGCCAAAACCACTTCCTTATTGGTTGAATTAAACGGGTCCAAGGACACGATGGGGATGGGATTATGACACTTTTTGCGCCTCGCTGCCCGCATATTCGGCTTTTGCTTTTATTGAGCGAAATGAAAAATTCAATTAAAATGCACACATGCTCCGAGACCCAACCCTAAAACTGTACAGAGATCCCGTGCCAGCAAAAAATTGAGAGCGGAACGAACGAGCCGGGGTCGTCTCTGGGCCCAATGCTGGCAGCAAGGCACCGAAAGGAAACGGAAAATGTGAAAAATCAGCATAACAAAGTGGGAAAAACTATGAAAATGCATTCGCCCGGCATGGCCGCTTTCACTTTTCTGTTCCTTGTTTTTCCCTCTTTTCTTTTTCCCTTTTTTTCGGGAAGTCTTCCGTCATGGTCCACAAGCCTGGCTGCCATCCAGCCAGACATACTCATGTGTCCACGTCCAGGGAGCTCCAGGCAACACAATATTACATATAGTTACCATGGCAACTTTGTGCCCCAAAAAGGGTAACGGATGCGAGATCCTGTATGTAAATGTCAAAGGCTGTAAACACATTTCATTTGCACAAAGAATTAGACCTAGAAAGGGGTCCTACAAAGGAGGTTCTATCGTAGGGCTCACCGAAATCAGAGTTTATTGTTGTCGACCTTTTTTAAAGAGCCATTTTCGCTGGCGCCAACAAATGTATACGGTTTTATAGAGTAACAACAATAGGTAGAAAATAATTTGATTTTGTAGATTATCAGGATTGTATTTACCTTTAAATTAGTTTAATACTATGTAAAGCTACATAATTAAAAGCATAGTAATCGACATTTTCCAAAAATTCTATTAAATTAAAAACAGAAATATACCTCGACTGAATCGCAGTGTTTAATTAAACCCGAATTCGTGACTGTATTAATTGTGCCAGACTAAATTAAATTTGTTTTCATGCTTTTTCCTTTATTGTTTTTGATTTTATTTACCTTTCGCTTTATTATTATTTTTGATGACATGGCAGGACTATTTCTGACACTCTCATATTTTTGGCAATTGTAAAATTCGTATATTTAGCGCCTGCAAATAATGCAGAAATTGCAACGAATGTGTGTGGGAGGATGCCGAAATATAAACGCTAATGAAACAAGTGCCCCCAGTACCTCCCTGTGGGGCCAACACCCCGTTTTGGGAGCCTGTCAGAGTCAGAGTTGATATGGGAAAGCCGGGCAAACAAATTGCAAAGCTGAATTTACGGTTGCCGCTTTTGAATTGACAACCGGGGAGAAGGGAAGAGGGAGCTGGGAGGAGCAGGAGGGCAAACCGGAACCGGGGATTGGTGGTGGGGCGGCGACGGCGGAGCACGGTTTTATGGCGGATTTCGACGAAAATATAAAAATAAAATTGGATTTTGGCGTAGATTATAGAAGGCCGTAAATATTTTTCAATTCACTGGCCCCGGGGCTGAGGCTGAAGGATGTAAAGGGGGGATTTGGGGGACACAAACACACACATATGCAAAAAGGGGCGTCCCCACAGCCCCCACATTGATTTCCCCAAGGGGCGGCAGCGTGCAAAAGGGGTTCCCGGGTTCCTGCGGTTGCGAATCGCGTGCGAATGATTTGGCAGAATTAACTCCCCGGCACCGGGCTGGCAGCAAATTCGCTGCCGAAGGCGTCGAGCCCCAGGACACCTAGCCGAAGAGCAGAAGGATACGGCATGCGGCATCAGCATCCTCGGAGCAACATGTGGAGAGGGAGGGATTAGGAGCGACAAAGCCTCATTTGAATGCCAAGCGAAGCGGTTTCTTTTCTTTTTTTTTTGTATGCGTTGCGTGCTGGTGGCCACCAACCCTTTTTGTGATCCTTTCAACGGCACCCAGTCCTTGCCTCAAGGCGTTAGATATAAGTTGGCGGAGCCTTAGCTTAGGCTACCTCAACAAATCCTTCGGAAAACTCATTTCGTGTTGCCGGCGCCAAATTGATTTCATTGCCTGTTCTGTGCTTTGTTTTCCGAGATAAATGCCTGCCCCACTCAATCCTTTTATATGCGGAAACTCAAATGGAAAATATCCTAGCTGTGGTTGTGCCTTTGAGTTGAACAAAACATATTTACGGAGATTCCTGCGGCCATTTGGTTAGCATTTTGATTGGAATTCGTAGTTTGTACACTCTAAAAAATAATATTTAAATAATAAAAAATAACTTGTAACCAAAGACAGGATGTCATGAGTTAATTGTAATCATAGACATACACTAGGGAACCCAGATGGCGGGCCGAGTGCTAGGCAAGAGGCTGGCCCAGTTCCTGGACCGCTTCCACCAGGCGGCCTTCAGCCCCAAGTACCTGTTCTACACCAACATTGGCATCTCGGTGGGCCTGAGCATGGTGGGCGATGCCATGGAGCAGACCTACGAGAAGGTCATGGGGGAGATACCCGAATGGAACCGCACCCGCACCGTGCGGATGGGCATCTCCGGGCTGACGGTGGGCGTGGTGTGCCACTATTGGTACCAATACCTGGACTACTATTTTCCCCAGCGTACCTTGAAGACGGTGATAGTGAAGATCCTGCTAGATCAGTTCATCTGTTCGCCATTTTACATGGCTGTGTTTTTCCTCACCATGGCCCTGCTGGAGGATGTGACTTGGGAGGAGCTGAAGCAGGAGATCTGGGACAAGGCCCCCATCCTCTATGCCGCCGAGTGGACAGTGTGGCCGATAGCTCAGTTGATCAACTTCCTGCTGCTCAAGCCCCAGTACCGAGTCCTGTATGACAACACCATAAGTCTGGGCTATGACATCTTCACCTCACAGGTCAAGTACCGCCATCAGCCTACCAAGGAACAGGTTGAGCCTAAATTGGGAAAATAACCTAGCATTTGTTTGAACATTAATATTTAAATACCAAAAAAAAGTGTTGAATCTAAAGTGGAAAGAACACATATTAAATCTGCTTATGGTACAATTTGGTTTATAACTAAAAAGCTTGTTAAATTCCTCTTCTCGTCTCGTAATAAATCATTCCCAATGCCCAGGCATGTGCTCAAAGAGACACATGCTTTTATTGGGTGTCGACGCTGGCTCAACCTGACACCATGTCCCCGGGTGTCAGGCAGGCATCGCTCCCTCGTTACGCAGATGGACGATGATGGAAGGTGACCCTAGCCGAGGTAGCCTCCCCAATTCGAGGGGGATACGAGGACTGGTGACTTGTCAGCTGCAGAACCTGGGCGGACCTTCGTCGAGGGCTGCGAAAGAGCAGATACTCAGCGAATGGTGAATGGCATCGAGGACCGGAGAGACAGACACTCGAGCCGTGAGCCCTCGACAAGGAATTGTGTCAAGCATACAAAATAAATAAAGGCACAGGCCTGGCTGGGATCAAAAAAAAAGAAAAAAAAAAAATGCTAAAAGAAAGGGAAATCAAGTGACAAAATTGATGTCAAGATGAGCGAGTGGCGGCCCTGCCAGGACATTCACAGCCGCAGCCAGATGCACAGGCAGACGCCGACCGGGCTTCACGGCCAGCGTCAAGAAGGATGTGCACACCCATTCACACACTCATACACACACACATGTCAACTAATCCAATTTAAATCTCTTAACATGATTTGCCGCTTTCTTTTCATTTTGTTGGATTTTATGCCATTATCCCTTTTGGTCTCCGTGTGTCCTTTCGGCGACCGAATTGCCAGGCACGACGAGCAGCCAGATCCTTCTCACAGTGGGCGAAATTATCACAGCTCTTGAACATTATTAAATTATTACATTTTAAAGATGTTAAATTAATACTTAAATCTAGGACAAATACATTTTAAATAATATTCAAATCTAGAAAAAACTTTTTAATTTTCTAAAGGAAATTCACTAAAAAAAGACCTTCCCTTTTTCCACTGTACATTCCTGCCACTGGCAAGTTGACTTCCTGTCTTTACTGTTATCTCTCCCAAGGAGGATGCGCCTGCTAAGACCAAGGACACCAAGGACTGCGGCCAAAGGGTTTATTTATTTGGTTTAGCGGCTGCCTCGGTAGCTTTAGTCGCTCTATCCTCATTTTGTGATTTAATTTAAAAGCTCAGTCCCCCCAGTCCCGCCTCCGGAGTCCTTTTCCGGCTAAGGAGTTTGGGGGCTTTTCGGCACGTGGCCAGCCGACTGAGCCGGAGGTCCTTGATGAGTTGTGTGTGTGTGTGTGTGTGTGTGTGTGTGTGTGTGTATGTGCCTGTGTGTGGTTAAAGTATACCAAATGAGTCTACGTGTTGATGACCAAGTTTGCCAAGTCACCGCCGGCGGCTAACCAAGAAAAACTGGAGTGTAGAATAAGGTTATCTGCTAGAGAAAATGCCAAAGCTTGGCACAAACACCAACACTTTGGCACTTTGGCATTAATTAATTAAGATATAAGTGTGGATGTACAATGATTGCTAGATAAAGAAATTAATGAACACAATGGCACTTATTTAATTATTTTGTAACCTAATGATAATGAGGAATATATTCTTTAAAGACATGTCCAATAATCGAATGCAATGATTTATTACACTTTAAAGACTTTCTGTTTTAACATTTACCGCAGCAACAATTAGATTCACACCCATCGGCAGTAGGTACTACGATCGATATCTGTTGCCTCCATATATACTACTGGGTTGAGCACCCACGGGGTACTCTCATCCATCATCCATCCTTCCATCCATCCGTCCGGTTCAGGTGGGGCACAGCCACGTTCAGTTAATTGGCACTCAGAGCCTTCAAACAGAAATGCCAATGATGTTTGTCTACGAAATTACCCCGGCGAGAGGGAGTAGTCCCTGCGTACGAACCCTGCCATGTCATGTGTGGGTGCGTACCGGGGAGGAGGGGCTACGCCCAAACTCCGGGCTCAGGAAGTCTGTCTAGGGGGTCCGACCGTAACCTATGCCCTCATAATGGCATTGTGTGCGAATGCAGAGAGCAAAATTATGTGATTCGAATGAGAATATTAACCTAAACCTTATTCGGCGGCAAGTTATAGTAAAATATAAATTTAATTTATATAACTTTTACTTTATTAAAAATCTAAAAGTCTTATAAGTTATATTCATTTTCTATTAAAAGAGTTACACCATTCATATTCTACAAGTAAAGAAATAAAGCTCAATTTTACAGTCATCCCTTTCTTCTCTCAGTGTATCTTCTTTGCTTGAAATGTACGAAATGGGTACAAGGATGAAAATGAAAGAGGAAGCTGGCTGTGCAGCCACATGCCCAGCAGTTATAATTCCATTTGCGATCATAAAAATGTATTACGAGGGTAAGCTGCACATAACAGGCTACTTAATTAACGAGGTATTCATGGGCCAGCACTAGAGCCAGTCAGCCAGCCAGTCGGCCATTGTTTCGCTAAGTGCACGAGGAGTGCAGCATACAAGGACCCCTAACCGCTTTTCGTACTGAAATAACATAACTGTCTGCCTTCCAAGCACGTGGCATATGTTGGTGCTGTTGCTGCTGCCGGGAGGATCCTGCATCCCCATCTTCTCCTGCATAAAAGTTGCGTCAACTTAATTAGCCATAAATTAGCCAGGATTCACGCGTTTTTAACGACTTGTTTGTTTGACCAAGGAACCCGGGAGAGTGGAGTGGAATGGCAGCAGGGAATGATGGTCCTGTCCCCATCACGATGGCACTAAGTCCATCTGTCAGCCAACTTGAACGAGTTAATTTATTTATCTCGCCGCAGCAGCATCGCCCGACCCCTGGCCCTAATGCCGCTTGATTTATCTAGGAGAGAGTGGTTCAAACTTTTTGGAGAAGCCAGCGTTTCCTTGGCTGTGTCGAAGTCTTATTGCGGACAGAATTGATAAATACGGGTGTAAACAAGATGATGCTGTTGCTGCTGCTGCTACTATTGCTGCTTCGTTCGAGCCAAGATAAGCCGGGGATCAGAGCATTAACTTGGCTTGGTAAATGGAGAAGAAATGCAGTCATTACTAGCGACTCGGATATTTCTTTTTAAGGGGAATACGTCAGCCCCTTCAATTGAGTTCTTGGAATGTTAAGGAATTAAGGAAATCGATATTTTCTTACATAATCTACATAATGTTATATGTAAATTCAAATAATTATAATTAATGTTACGAATAACAAATAACAAAATTCCTTTTGCAAATCCCATCTTTTTTCGCTCTCTTCAACCATATTAATTACTGTAATACTGCGACCCGAATCTATACAAATAACCAGCAAGGACATAATTATTATTGCCATATAACATACACTCCTTTGTGGCGGTCCTCGACGAATATTGATTTTCATTTATAATCCCAACACACTGGCAAATCCCGCTTGGCAAAACTTCTGACAACTATAAAGGGGATCTACGAAACACATGTGTGTGCAAATCCCTCTGACCGCCTCTTCCGTTCCGTTTGGCATCGGTCAAGGGGCTTCCTGGAGGGCCATGATATTTCACAGCTGTTTGGGTAGTAAATCAACCGCATAATGGAGCCATACAAAGGCCATCCGTCGTCCGTCCGTCCAGCATCCAGCTGGGCCACTTTTGGGCCTCCGCTGTGGCGGCGGGCCAGTCGATGATTAAAAACTCTTAATTGTCGGGATCTGGGATCTGGAAAATTGAATGAACATTAAAGTGGCCAGTGGCCCGGCCCGGGAGGGATCATGAATCATGGTCGAGGGGCAACTTGATGCGAGCGCTTTTCAATCTGGTTCGCATATTTAAGCTTAATGCCTTCAATCCGAGACCAACTTTTATGCCTGCCGGGGCCAGGAATCGCACTAAAATCGGCAACAACAACAACAGGGGCGCCAACAGCAATCCCAGAAACAACAGAGCAGCGACAACAATAAGAGCATGGCAGCAACATCAACAACTCGGCAGCAGCAGCAGAAGCAGTATCAGCAGCAGCAGCAACAACAGCAACAATCGAAATGAGAGCAGCAAATTTTAACGAGCACCACGAAACCCCAACGCTCTGCTTTTTTAAGCCGCTTTCATTTACCCGGCCCAAACGGTGCGGAGGAGGGGGTAGGGGCTGGGGGGGTTTGGGCCACACCCCGCCCTCCCTGGCTGTGTAATTACAAAAAAGCCACGGGCTAAAGTTGGGAGCAGAACTTGACAAATGGCAACGGTGGGAACTGTGTGGAGCGGTAGAGTGGTAAAGTGGTGGAGTGGCGGTGGGGAGCGAGCCGGTTAACCAGGATAATAGGATGAAACGAATGTAAATGAGCGGGGGGAAGGGGGAAGCTGTTGCAATGGGAAATGTGCTCTCGACAAAAATAAAAACCATACAAGACAAAGGCAAAGTATAGTGTCTCGACAGTGGCATGCCGGTTCTCTGTTTAAAAAACCTTCTGTAAGGATAAGAAAATAATAATATCATTACCAAAGGAAAAAAAAATGAGAAAGCTGATTGATTAAAAAGTATTTTAATAAAGTCAAATTTTATTTATATAATTTTTTATTAAATTTATATGCTATATACCCTTCAACTTTACAATCAATGGATGTGAAAATAATAAAAGAAAAGAGCACAGGACACGAGCATAACAAATCGGGACACAGAAATGTTGTCTCAAAAATCTGTTAAAGACATTTCCAACTGTGATTTTTTTTTTGTTCTCTGTCCCAAATGGAACATCGCCGCAGGTGTCGTGTCCGTGGAAAACAACAAGAAAAAAAAAGAAATAAAAAACCAGCAGAAATCGCGACACGCGGCTCCGGGATTTATAAACCCGGCTTGGGAACAAACATAGTGAAAAGTTTGTCCTGTCTAGATTTCCATGTGTGATACTGCCGACTACGACAAATATTTTAAGCTCTATCTTGATGCTGTCTGAATTCACTTATTGGATGTACAAATTTGCAGGCTCCGGTCGCCCGAAAGTGTCGAGATACAAATGTTTTTTGTTTGTCCGGCAGCAGACACAAAGCTCTGTTATCAAACGAAATTCGTTTGCACACATATTTTTTTTAAGGATTGCCCTGTACTTTTATTATTTATTTTTAGGGATTGCCTTGTATTTTTATTATTTGATGTCATGGCAATTATGTGACAATATATTGCAATGCAAAAACATTTTGTTTTTACCATAAAAAGCATACAAAATTCAGTTAGCATGACATTTAATGCCTCTGAAAACATTTATGGATTATGCTTGCCATAAAATATTCGTAAAGAAATATTGTTAATATTTTTGTGGCATAAAATTTAATTTCAAAAGGGAATTCTTTATTATTTTAAATGCTTTTTTAATTTTAATTTCAATAAGAAATTCTTTATCATTTGCAGATTTAAAGTTGCCTGCTTCTTAAATTCATATTCTTTAACATATATAGCAATAAAGCCATCTAATATTATCCTTGTTTTTCTAAATCAAAATAAACAAGTACCCCATTGCGGATGAGTGATTTTTGCAGCATGAATTTTGTGAAAAACTATCAAATATTACTCATCCGCACTGGGGCCCCAAACAGGCACTTTGGGACCTTTTTGCAGTTGAGTGATTTTTTCAAATATGCATCTGCCCTACGAGTTGTTTTTTGTAATCAATAACGATTTCGCTCAGTGCGAAACATAAAGTAATATCAGAACTCCCCCATGGATTTTATGTACGCTCTCAGCACTCACAGTCAATATTTTGCTGGCCGTATCAGAAAATCATTTGCAGGCTACCACCGATGCCGCCGCCGCTGTGCAATCAGCGGCCATTCAGCCAGGTCATTCCCTTTGGAGCCGGGTGGCGGCAACTGCTCATCATCCGCATAAACAGTAGTGTGCAGTAGTAGTTAGTGGCAGCAGCAGGACTCTCAGGCCCAACAGTTGGTTGCACATCTGCGCATTGCAACAGCGCTGCAGGACGAGATGCACTGCACCGCCCGCTCTGCTGGGAATTTCGCACATCGCTCGCATCCCGGCAAGCGGCAATTAAAATCTCGTATTCGAGTTTTAGTTCTGCGGGAGCAGCTGGGAAGCTCTTTAATTTCCCACGACGGACGGAGAATCAACATGGCTTCAAAGCAGACGAGGGGAGCAATCAACTCCGCCAAACCCCTTGACTAAGCCGGCACTTGGGAAAATTAAGGAGCGGGTTTAAAGTTAGTTTTGCATAGAAATTGGTGGAGGGATGGTTGAAATCAGGAGGAATGTTTGAGGATTTTATTTTTAAATTTTTGTTTAAAAAAAGAATGAAATTAATTAATATTTTTTATGAAGTATAAGGCATTTTGCTTTAAAGAAAAAGATTAATTAGTTATTGTAGTCTAGAAAATATTAGTAGAAAATATATGAGATTGTGTGGAGGTTAATATTCTTATCCTTATTTTTATTACTCTTTAAATGGCACCGAATTTTTAATCAATAAAAATAACATAACATTTTATTTCTTATCATTTTTAAATTATAATTTATAACGCCTTTTTCAACATCAGTTTTGTCTGATTAAACCATTTGTTTCTATAAAAACAATTTCAAATAGCAGAAAAATGTTTTCTAGTTACTCCAAAAGGCTGTAATTATTTAAACTGATTTTTATATCAAGGATTTTCTGCACAGAAAATACAAAAGTAAAAATTTCTTAGATTGTTTCTTGGCAATTAAGTGTTTAAAATCGTATATTTTGTTTTCCTGAAAAATTTTTCCTGTGCACGAAACGGAATCAAAACAAAACCCGTCAAGTGGGGGTTACCAGGGTGGTGCGTCTGCGACGAAGAGCCGAGCCTGGCCCGAGGACTCAACCGGCGCATGCTCCGCATCTGCACAGACTCCGGCGAATTGGCGTACGCAAAAATCTCCAGAGATGGACGGAGACAGGCTCAGTTGCTGCAGGACTGTCGCGGGATAAAGATTGCCGGAAGGACAAAGGCGCACAAAAGTTCTCCGGACGCGATGTGAGCAAAGCCAAAGGGAACGCGCGCGAAAACTTCCCACCCACTCCGCCGCCCCCGGCAAAGCAAGTGTATTGGTGTCTCTCTGTACAGGTGGAAAACACGCACACAGAGGCCCACAGAGAGTGGTTTCTTTGTCAAGATAGAATTGTAATTCAAAGAATTGTAATTGTAATTGTTAAAATAAGTGAAGTAAGTGTGGCAACCACGCCCTGAAAACCAAAACAACAATGGAGCACCTACGTCCCATGAGCTATGAGGAGATGTGCCAAATGGAGTTGCTGCAGGCCGCCGGTGGATCCACCGCCTCATCATCGGCACCCCAGCCGACAGCCATGATGCCCATCATGGTGATACCCACAGCTCTCCTGCCGGCTGCAGCCGAGGGGGCGGTGGGCGGTATGGCGGCTGGAGGAGTTCCAGGCGGTGGTCTCGTGGAGCACTACTATCAGCTGCAGCCCACGCACCACCTTCTGCCAGCCGAGGCGGCAGTCAACCAAACCACCACACCGAATTCCGGCGAATTGGCGCTCTTGCAGGGCGTCGAACAGATTCCACACACAATCCAGCATCCACAGCAGATGAATATCCTGTGCACAGGAACGCTGGGACGCCCACGAATGCCGGCTTTGGCAGCCGGGCATAATCCAAGTCTTAATCCCAATGCCAATCCCAATCCCAATCCCTCGGTGGCGGCCACCTTGCCGCGCGGCTTCCAGCCGGCTGCCTTCGTTGCGGAAGTGGAGTCGGACTTCGAGGGCAGCGAGTGCGGAGCTGGCGGGATGACCACCACCTGCATGCCGCACTTCCGCTTCGGCGGCTGCGGCCTTCAGTCCCTGCAACACCATCCCCAGCAGCAGCAACAGGATGCCGTGGTGGGCTGCGGTTCGCTGGCCTACATGATGGGTTCCGGGACATTGGGTCGGGGCAGGCGGTTGGCCGGCGGCTTGACCGGGGGCAAGCCCAAGCGGGTGTCCTTCAAGGGCGACAATTTACCGCCGCCATCGCCACCGCCACCGCCAGCCGTGGAGCTGGATGAGAATGGATTGCCCATACCAGGGCCAAACGATGCCGGCAGCTGCTCCTACATGCATTTTGACAACTACATGGACTACCAGGTGGGTGGTGCACACTACGGAAGGGAAGATAGAACACATTTTAACTATGAAATCGTATTAAAGAAGACTAGATATGCTTGGAACTGCTTAACAAGGCCGTGTGTCCTTATTACATCCTTTGAAACACATAAATTGATTATTTTTTTTAGCGACTAAGCTTGTGCTTTACAAACGTTTTTTTAAAGAACTTACTTTTCAAGAATTTTCTTGTGCGGAAAGTTGCTGTTATACATTTTTCTAATATTAAACATAACACAAAAATTGTTAATTCTTTAAGCTCTTTAAAATGTTAGTTGTCTCAAAGGTTTTACTTATAGAAGCTTTAACAAGAAGTCTTTTCTTTGTGGAGAAATATCAAATTTCACCTTTTGCAGGTGCTTAAAATATATGAGTTTGGCTTGGCCATTAGATCCAACTAAAGAATTGGACTATCCTCATTCGAAGGTGGAACTGTGATAAGGATAGAAGCCATCCTGCTACTCTAATTGGCATTCATGGCCTTCGTCCCACAGAAATTGGATATGGAGTCGGGGCAAGCATTTACGATTATTGCCGGATCTTTGTGTTCGTGCCGCGATTTCACTGACGACACCGCCTGTCACAATGGATACACTGAGAAAAATAGTCAATATAAAGAAATATCTAATTAGAAAATAATATGTTAAGCTTAGCTAACAGAAATTAATTGAACGGAAACTATATATATCATCGTTTAAAATATATATATTTAAATAGAGTTAGTGATTCGAAATCAATTTTTTGGCTTAGTGTGGAGTTTGTCCTAACAGAATCAAACGACCTGGCCTTGAATGGAAGATGCTCGGCTTTTATTTCATCCAGATAGGGATCCGTTATGCAGATTCCCCCATAAAGAAGCTCGTATACTTTTATGCCGCACATATCCGCTATATCCGTATCCCTTCGTTAAACGGTATTCCCAGCAGTTGATTTTATGTGTTCACTGGTGGCAGTGACGACATAAGGAGCTCACAGCGAGGTCAAACCAAAGCTAAACTGGAAATAAAACAATATTCAATAACTGTGTTTTAATTCCAGCTAGCAGGAAATTTAAACTTTAATTTTCCATTTAACATTCTATTTACCATTCTACTTAACGTTGAAAAATCTATGTAAATGTATTCAACGTTTATCATACATTGAGAGTAGTGCACTTGCATGGGTTTATTTAGACAGACGAGAGCATCCACATGCTGAAATATGCAAATTGGCTCTGTCAGATGTTGTTCGAGGTGTGGAGTCAAAAAGTTGTGTAAACTGAAGTGAATATAACGCATCCAAAACGGATGAATGTTTAATTATTTGCGGTTACATTCGAACGGCAAAAAAAGATCAATCTATTCAGCGCTGGACAAGTGGCAAAAAATATTGAAATAATTCTGTGGTTAGCCAGTGAATAGGATGAAAAGGATCTGAATGCTGAGAAAAAAATAACTCGAATCTATTAAAAAGCACTTAAACTCTGCTGAATTTGTTGAACTTTAATCCTTCTAATCCAGATTGCCACTTAAAGTTTCCCCTAATAGTTCCCAGGCAAATATATCTTTAAACCTCAAATGGCTTCAAAATATCCCTTTGTCCCATTTCAAGTCTCAATAGTTTATATTTGCTGTCGCAATTCGACAGAAAAGCTAAGGAGAAACAGGCAAGGGGGAGAGGGTATGATAAATACTAGCGATTTTATTTACATTTGCGAGGGACACACATTTGGTCCTGTGACCAAATCGAGCAAACGATTATTTGCATGTAACTCAATTTGCTAGGACTTCGCTACGGGCTTTAGGGGTGAATCAAATCCAGGACATGATTCCTATCCGACTGCCAAAGCCACCAACGATGAACTCAAGCAAACTAAAGCTCAAGAACCAAAAAAAGAAAAAGAAAAGGGGAAAAGTCCTGGGGCCGGGGCAATTGTCCTTCGGTGCCATTACTCACCGGGAACGCTGTCATCTTTGGTCGCCGGCGCCATTTGTTCACATTTGAATAATAAATTAAATGTTGCAAATGTCGTGCTGTTGCAGTTGCAGATTCAGTTTTCAGTTTCAGTTGCCTTTCAGCGGCCCGGGCATTTGTCCAGGACCTGCTTTTGCTCCTGCTCCTGCTCCAGCTCTAGCTCCAGCTCTAGCTCCTGCTTCTCGGTGCTTGGGTTTTTTATGCGTTCCGCCAAAGCCATAAAAATCGCCATTATTTTCTAGCTCCCCCACAATCCTCAGTCCTCCCGTCTTCATTTCGCGCTTTGTTGCCTTGTCCACTGTCAGGACCTACTAGAACACGCAGAAAAATATGGAATAATGGATCTAGAACTAAGGAAGCCTAAAGTCTGGAATATCAATTTAAATTGGCAAATCTAAGATAGCTAATAGATAATTTTATTTCATTTAAATATCTTGATTAAGTCATAACAATTAATGTTTAAATTAGACTGCAATTTCTTTCACTGCCGTGCCTTATCCGTGTCGATGGCTTCGCTTCGATTCTCTCCTTCATTGAGTTTGCCAATAGTTGGCTCTGACACTCCGCCCCCTGTTCCATTGACACACCCTCCTGCTGGCCAGAAGCGTCGAGTCCGCACTTTTCCGTTGTTGTAGTCAAACTTTTCACCCGCCCAAAAATGTGCTCCTGTGTTTCTCGTGTGCAAATAGTTTCTGGCCAGAAGGAAGTGCTCCTGCAAGGAGTTTTTCCTTTCTGGCAACTGCTCCACCGCAGCAGCTCCAAGTGAGTTTTGATTGATGGATGTGCGGTGGTGGCTGCGTGTCAAGTTCGGCAAAACCAGACACTCCAAATCCATTGTCCTGCGCTCCTGGCTTTCGGTTGCTCTTCACGGGTGTTGAGGTCTGTCTGGATACGGGAATTCAACGTGAAAGTGATGAAGCGTTTTGGCAGGAATGACACATCCATCGAAATGTAGATCTTTTTACAGAGGAAAAAATATATAAAGGATTTTAAGAAAATATAACGATTGAAGGGAATATTATAAAGCAATAAATAATTTAAAAATTTAAACAAATGAAATGGCATTTACTAGACAAAATTAATACAGAATAGAAAGGAAAGATTACACAGAAAGGAAAGAAACAAAACTAACATTCTCTTGGAAACAACATAACTTTTATTGGATTTCCCCCGACGAAAGGAAAATTTCTTCATCGAAAGTTGCGTGCTTTTCGGTTGGTAAGACACAAAAACACACATCAATCTGGTCAGGATAATGCATTAATTCGGCCACAAGGCATTACAATTAGGAAGGCGCTCAATCGGTGGCCAAATTACATCATGGAGACACACAGCAGCATACCTACATTCACTCCTGTGTCCCTGTGTCCTCGTGTCCCTGGCAGGGCCAATCAACTTTAAATTGTTTAATGAACACTTAGAACGTTTCGATTCCGTTGGCAAAAGCAAACACAAGACGGAGGTCCGGGAAATGAAAATGGGTGAAAAATGGTGGCAAAGCGGGTGAAAAGTGGGCGGAAAGTGGCTTTAAAAAGGTGCGGGGAGTGCGGACAGACGCCGGTCATCGCCCACATAAGTCGCAATGGGACGGCAGAGTAAACAAACAAAATGCGAAACACTAACACAGCCATTGTGGCTAACGCCGACGGCCAACAGTCTGATGTCCTTTCAGAACCATCCCCTGACCCTGCCCTTTACACAGAAAGAAATCCTCATCAATTATGTAGATATATAAATATCATTGGTATATAAATATAACTATTTATAAATCGCAAAGAAAATGTTACTTTCACAACCTTTGCAAGAAAGAGTGTATGGAATATAAGTCATAGTAAAGAAATACAAAAATATCCTTTTTCCATAACAAGTAAATATCCTCGTACTCACTAAAACATAAAAAATATATACAGTAGTCAGAAAACATTATTTTTCCTGTGCACTTTTGGATTGGATTCGGTTGCTTCCACCATTGCAGTATTTGAATGTGGCTGTTGTCGGAGCAACCTCCGTGCGGAAGGCAGAAATTACGTAGCAGCCACAAGGCAGTTTGTGGGCTGGCAGGATGACGAGGACGAGGGAGAGAGAGGAAGGGAGGAAAAAGCTGGCAGGACTGATGTCCATCAGCGTGAAATGGCCAAATGACATTTGAAAAACTAAAAACAGCAGCAGCAGCATGAGGAGGAGAAGCAGGCAGCAGCAGCTGGCAACGACCGCACTCGACAACTCCTGGCTGTCCTGCTGCGCACACTCTCCGAGGTCCCTGGCATCCGGCATCGAGGACTGCTCCCATACAATGGGGGCGAATTGATAAAGTTGACCGCAAATTCTTTGTACATTAGTTGCCCTTCATGGCCGAATCAATCATAATCAACACCCAGCGAGAGAGTGCCTTTCGATAAAATGATATGGTGAAGTTTATTGCATTGTCTGCAAAAGTTATTATCACAAAAGAAAGGAAAGTCGCATAACAACTTAACTTGACAGAGACAACGAACCAAGAGCCATCGAGATAAATTAGGTTTTATCTTGAACATACCTCTTTGTAAGGAATAAATAAATAATAGTTACAGGAGTTGAACAAGTATTCCAGATAACTTAAAGTTAGCCTAATTGCTTTTGAATTTTCTGATGTCATAAAAAACCATTCGCTAAACATCCTTTTTATCATCTTAAGCCCGATAGTAAATCAAAAGATTTCCACGAAAACAAACTAGCCAAGGGTGAGATTAGATTTTACCGCCAATTTACCTTTTTTTGTTTTTGTAACATTCACCGGAAGTGGAACTATTTTGGCACTTGCACCTAGCCGGGAGCTCTCCAGTCCAGCTCCTGCTGAGGGAATATTTATGGAATGGATTTGCTTTGTTTCCCCTGAGTGCCGCGCGTATAACATGATATATGCATGTGGCGGGTATGAGATATGGCATGACAAATACTTTTCAGCATACAGCAAAGAGCGCTTCCTGTCCACAGCCCACGGACTCGGCAGTGCCCCCTTTTTTGGCTGTTGCACATGCGGCACAGATTTTAGTTGTTTTTAGTCTCGCACTAAATTCTCGCTTCTAGGAAAAAACAGAAATGAAGAAAAAAATATATATAGAGGTTCTACTAAAAACTGCAGCTGCAAAAGGGAAAATAATGGCGGAAACTATAAAGCATTCCGTAACAGTTTTTTCTTGTGCTCCCGTTTTCTATTTTTTGCCCGTTGCCGTTTTCATTGTTATTGTCCTTGTTGACGTTGGTCCTGTTGCCGCCTGCCTTTCGCCTTTTGTGCGAACTGAATGACTCTGATGTTGCTGCCGCTGACATGCTGCAGGTTGCTGGATGCTGCAGCTGCTGTTGCTGCTGCTAGTGTTGCTGTTGCTGTTGCTGCTGCTGTTGCTGGAGCTGCCAAGCGGAGCCAGGAGTAGTAACCATTCTTGTTGCCGCATCGTCTGTTCATTTTTATTTAAAACTCAATTGGACGAATTTCTGCCTCGAGTCGGGGGATCAGGCAACTGGCAACAACAATGGAGCCAATTTGTGCGCCGTCCGCCAGACGCACAAACGCCATCATCATCCATTTCTACGGCACTCACTTTAAAGTGGAAGTTTGAAAATAAAGAGCTAAGCAAGTTGTTTTATCTTGTCTAAGAGAACTGGATTCTTAACTAAATATAAATTTGTATTAATTTCACATATTTGGAAGCTGCTGAAACTTTTTTAATGAATATAATGTATGTAATGTAACGCATGCTGCAAATTTATGTGTGTTTTTTCCACTTAAATCTCTCTACTTCAAAGCTTGTTTAGTTCCAAGTCCCCTTTTAAGTCGCAATTAGTTGGCCTTGCTAAAAACAAACTAATTTCTGCACAAGTGCTGGGTTTATTTTCGTTTCCCGGTAACGTGTCAATGGAGGGCATCACCCGGACTAAACTAATTATAAAGTTGGCACAACTAAGGCAAACCTGTGGGGCGACAGGCAGCCGTGGTCATGCATTTTTGGGGCCGGGGGCCGGCTCTGTCGCCTGCCAAAATGCGAGCAAAGTCTGTGGGAAATGTGGCCAAATCTGTTGGCCGGATTACAGCTTTAGAGCACCCACAACGCCAGGGCGATGACGACCTACGCTGCTGCTCCTGCTGCTGGCAAACAAACTTTTCGCGTCACAGCCAGCCAGCCAGCTGTCCTGCTCCCCCGGAAAAGCCAGGCCGCGTCCTTGCGCCCAGCGGAAAAGTGCACAGTGCACTGTACAATGAAGCGCCTTTTAAGCAGCCGTCCACGGTGGCTCCTCCGAAACTTTTTAGCGCGGTTCCCTCTCAATTTTTTTGTAATATTTTTTTGTTAGCTGGGAAATCTAGGGAAAAAATTATGCACTGTGCAATGCAAAGGGTGCCGGCGATAGCGGAAGCACGTAAAATATTTGCATTTTTATTAAAAATTGAATAAATTGAGATGAATATTTCTTGTGCTGCCAAAAAGTTCTCCCCTCAGTCATCTTGTTATCGTTTTATTACTTTCGCGGGGCCGCGGCGAAAGTTTTCAGCTTTTTATGAAAGTTAATTTCGCTGCTTCCTGATGTTTGAAATTCATAATTAAAAATAGTTGAGAATGTAGCAAGCGGTCATCCCTTTTGTGGCGCTCTGTGTTTTTTTATATATAATTTAATTTAATATAATTAATTCTGTGGCCAGAGTTGGGCTTTTCATCACGCTCATACGCCGTGCGGCGTCGATTTTCCGGCTAATTAGCCATGGCCCGGAAGCGCCAAGCAAAACATCGGGGAAAACTCGCCAAAGGACACTGTCTTTTGCAAAAATTCACAACTGAAAAGCATACTTATTAAGCAAGAAAAAAAGCCAGCATGGAATTAATGAATGAATATAATTAAAAAAGCTTTCATGTAGAAATAGAAACATTTCCACAAAGTCTAGCATAGTTAGTGGCTTGAATGCGTAAAAATAAACTAATTAAATATATATTTATATGTTTGCTGTTTAAGCGTTGTGACATTAATTATTTATATTACAAATTACCAAAGGATTGAATATTTCATTTGCTTTTGAACTTAATTCGAAGTGCATTAAAAAAGGGTCTTAGCTGGTGGTAATTATATTAAACATATAAACATTTTTCATGTAAATATTTTTAATAACAAATAGTTTTCTGATTTTTTACAAATTATAACCAGTTAAGCTTGAAATTAAGTGTTTTATTTATAGAGGCAATAAAGGAGTTTAATAAAAAAATGCAAGTACTTGTAAGTGCTTTTCGTTTATTGATTTATCTGGGAAGCTAGTACCATTTATCATTTATTATTCTTTCTTTAATAATATAAATGTGTTTCCAAAAAACTTCATGAGTTAACCTCCCCTTCACATTCACATATAGTGTGTATATTTAACAACTCTCCCAGGAATTGAGTTATCTTTCTATCGAGGACCCCGTTTCAAGTTTGTTTTCAATTTAATCTCATGCTCGGAAATGTCTCCATCTTGGCACTATTCCCTGGTATATAGAGGGCCATGTGCGCATTTAGATTTGATTTGTACTTTGCACACTTTGGCATAATTCCTCTGGCAGTCGCAATATAAACAAATCATTGCCCTGCCCCGGGGCAAAACTTTATGTCGCAACTTTCACACGACAAAGTTTCCCATTTCCCATTTCGTACTTTGTCCTGTGTGGGCATATGCCACGTCCCCTTTGGAACGAAGAAAATGGCTTTTGTCGGACCCCTGGAACAACACATGTGGGTCCATGAATTATGACTAAGGCTTAATTATGTCAGGGCAAGATTAGCCCGTCGGCAGCCATGATTCCATCACTCGCAATGCCGGCAGGTGTAGGGGGAGAGGGAATGAATGGGTCTGGGCCATTATATTGATTCTGATATGGTTATTCGGTTCATTAAAAAGTTTACCCATGAGTCGTGTTGATGTTTCATACAAGTTATGAATATAGCAGGGCGCTGAAAGTTTGCGTCTTCTGCTGCAGTTTTAATTAGGGCACAAAATCAACGAAGAAACTTTGACGCACTTTTAATGAAGCAACTTTTCGACGCACGGCCATATCACCCGGCCACCCCTTCGAAGTTAAACCTTGTTTCGAACCCTTACAGGCGCCCATCCACCCCTTTAGATACATATAGTACATATATTTTGGAGTCCTTGTAATACAAAGGCTTCCCTAAGAAACTTGTATACAGATTTCTTTAATCTTTTATCCCTTCTACCATTGCAGACCACTGGCTTTGGTGGCTTGCCCGACGTCACCGAGCACTCCAACATCCGCCGCACCCTGTCCCGCCAGAACTCCATCTCGAACAGCGACTCGGGCGGCGAGATAGCCAGCATCCAAAAGTCCAAGGTCAACTTCGGCAATGCCATATCCGGCGGCGTGGTCGTGGGCGGCGACATTGTCGGACTGGACGCCAAGTCACCCACCTCGCTCAGCTCGGCAACGGGGGCCGGCGGCTCGTCCGGCAAGGTCAAGGGAAAGGCCTCGAGAAAGCCAAATGCCGGCGCAGATGGCGGGCAGAAGGGTAGACGCGGCTCCTGGCTGGTGGCCCTCACCCTGGTCAGTGCCATCTGCCTGCTGGCCATCGCTGCCACGCTGGCATACCAGCATTTCCTCATGGCCCCCAGCCGTAACTCCCATGCCCAAAGACTGAGAATCGTCCGGCGGATACTGCGCGAGGTGCCGCTGGTCGACGGGCACAACAACTACGCCTGGAATGTGCGCAAGTATGCCCACAGCAGCCTGGAGCTCCACCTCAGCCACGACCTCGATCACAAGTCGCTGTGGGCGCGGCCGGCGTGGGCGCAGACGGACATGGAGCGGCTCAAGCAGGGATTGGTCAGCGTGCAAGTGTGGTGAGTATTAATAAAGTACCATTAAAATTCTAAAATCATTATCAGAAAATCTTTATAAACCCTGTAGTCATTGTTTTGAGGTTGTTCTATGCTATGATCTTGTTTGGGCGATGAGGAAAGGAGAGTTAAAAAAGCGCACAAAAATTATATTGTTAGCAAACATTATCATATACATATTTATATACATGTAGATTATTGTGCTGAGTTTATTTCATACATTAATATTATATAATTCATCCTATATGAGGTTTGGTTTAATCATCATTCGAGCAGACGTGAGGGAGCTCGTATAGTCGAAATTAGGAAAATGTGCCCATTTAATGCCCTTATATTGTTCTGCTCTTCCATCTTTAAAATACTTTCCGTTGAGCGCACTGTAATTACAATTATTTGATTCATTGAATTTATAACAATTATCAAACAAAAGAAAAATTGTTAAGCGTTTACCTGTGTGCACAATTTCTAAACCACCAACCACCAAAATCGTCTGATGCACAATTTTCCGAATACAAATCATTATCCCTGTCAAATGTAGTGAACTTCATTCCCATGTGATAATCTAGCGAGTCTCCGGCTGTTCCGGTATAATTCCCAATCGATTTTAGAGAATACGATTCTTTCTCACTGCCAATTTCGAAATCATCGTAGTGAGCATATCCAGTTCTTCCATCAACATCTCCAAGTTCAATGCGAAGTTCATAAGTTTTAACTTCGGTTATGAGGTGCAGCTTTTCCAGCCCAATGAAAAACTCTCCATGAACGTCACCAAATCCATGTTTGTAATCCTCCCAATTCCGACTGAAGTTTACGCTCCCGTCAAACCGTTTTTGGATGATCAGCCAGCCATCTTTAGAGCAAGGAGCTTCAAAAATATTCAGTCCTCGAACATGCATTTTGTATATGCCTTCTTTATCGGCGATAAGACACCAAGGTTTTTTAATGGCTGCTGAGAGGCGTTTCTTCGTTGTAGCAAAATCATAAACTTCTTTGTTTTTATTTTGCTCACTTTGGATGTGAGTTTCGTTGGTTTTCGTACCTATAGGTTCATTCTTGTCCCTGATCTGTGCATTTTTCTCCTTTATTTGTTGATCTTTTTGCAAAATAATCTGATTTTTTTCCTTAATTTGTTCATCTTTTTGGGCGATTAGCTCGTTTTTTTCCATAATTTGTTCATCTCTTTGGGCAATTAGCTCAATATTGTTCTTGGCTTGTTGATCTTTTTGGGTAATTATAACCATTTTGTCCTTTATTTGTTCATCTTTTTGGGCAATTAGATCATTTTTTTCCTTAATTTGTTCATCTTTTTGGGTGATTAGCTCAATTTTGTACTTGATTTGTTCATCTTTTTGCGTTAGAAGATAACTTTTCTCCTTGATTTGTTCATCTTTTTGGATTATTAGCTCAATTTTGTCCCTAACCTTTTCATCTTTTTGGGCTATTAGCTCGTTTTTATCCTTGATTTGTTGATCTTTTTGGGTAATTATAACAATTTTGTCCCTGATTTGTTGATCTTTTTGGGTTATTAGCTCAATTTTGTTTTTAATTTGATCCTCAGCAATTGCTAACTGAATCTGCAAACTGATAACTTTCAGATTGAGTTCGTTAGCGGCCTTAGATGCTTCCTTTAATTCCGCGAAATGATCAAGAACCGGTGTTAACACGGAAAAACAATATCCACCGCATTGGCTCTTAAGTTCTGAATCAGTGTCTAGATCCGCAGAGGCAATGTTTAGCGTTTCCGAAAGGAAAGCCAACAGAATAAACACGAAGACACCCGTTTTCATAATTGAACTGGACCACAGCGAAATGTGAACTAAATTCAAATAAACAATTTGCCTAGACTCTTCACTCAATCTTTACATATATTTATTTGAGTGATAACAAATGTCGACATTTGGTACTTAGACGCACAAGGCGTAGTGTCTATGAATTGGATTTTTCTTATCAGACGAAAAAACTAGATGGTCAAGGTCCCAATGGTGCCAAGTTGTTCCGCTGATAGCCTTGAATGGAATGTTATCTCTTGGAGCTCTAAGAATACTTCTGAAAGCAAATTTAAATTATTTCAAATTAATTCAGATCTTTTGCATGCATAGTAAATAAATTATTTATGCCTGTAGACATGTATTAAGAAGACAAACACAAAATTACATTTATAAAGAAAACGATAAATGCAATAAACATATAATTTCAAATTCAAAGAATTCTAAAATAAAAGAATTTTATTAAATTTATATATTTGATTTGCCGAAAAAAGAAAGTGTATTCCTGATTCTTATGGAACAATAATCGAACATTATTTAATTTATATAAATTTAATTATATAATTAACACACTTGCGCAGACATTTGGGAAATAAGTTTGTTATTTTAGGAATATATTAATGTAAATTGAATCACATATTAAAGAGAACTTAATACTAAGTACTTATTTTTTAAAATATACCTATACTGTTGTGCTCTTTTGTTATTCAAAACCATTAAATTGATTTGACTAATATCCCAGACAACAAACTTACTTCACTTATAATTTAAAAGTTACAAAAGTGTATAAGCCACATGGGCGCTAGGTAAACCAATTATTTTACGATCGTTTTGGCCGTTGGCCACGACTTAAATCCAATTGAGCCCATTGTTATACTCAAGTGGAATTTCAACATTTACGCAATGGAGACTCGAGCGCCGGAGGCCAAGTCATGAAAATTGAATAGTCACATAAAACTGCAATCAGGCCGATGCGGAGGCGACCCGGTCAGAGATCTGACCCTAACATGCACTCCAGTGCTAGCTGAAAACATGGCAACATACAGCCAGCTGCCACGCCCACTGGGGCCGACCGCCCACCACTCCTGAACTTGCCTTAACCCCGCGCGCGCGGCAATAAAAAGCTGCCAACAATTTGACTGCAAAATAAAATTTGGCAACCAACTGGAGGCCTCCAGGGCAAGCAGCCAACCTGTCTCCTGCCACTCCCACCCATTCCCCCCGCTTGGCTTTACTTACACTGAACAAGAATCTTTGACAAGCTGTATATAAGTTAAAATAAGCCTTCAAAATATTTCAAAGCCAAAAGTTTAATATTGAATCCTAAGCATTTTTTTGATGTATTACATAAGCTACATAATTTTTATTAGTTAGTGGTTTTTGTATTTCATTTAGTAATTTTTTATTCTTTATTCATTTGTTGTGTTACAAAAATGATGTAGTTTTTGTATAACAACAAAATAATATCCTTGCCGTGTAATCCTTTCACACTCAGCTGCTTCTCCAAGTACCCACTGTCCCATTATATTTTCTTGTTCTTTTTTTTTTGAGCCTGGTCCTGGACCAAAATCTGACAGGCGGCAGACAGCTGCAGTTGTGGAGAAAAAACGCTGATGGGCAATCGACTTGACTTCATTTCGAGGGGGAATCCCATGACCCACGCCCACAGCCTGTGACTGCCAGATGGCGCAAGCGTAACTTTTCGCCAATTTCGCCTTTCAATTCGATGCTTGGCAACGGTTGAACTTGCCCGGGAGTTTGGTCCAAGCATGCCCCCTGGCCCGCTTATGGCCATATCATTGCAACTGGCAATTAAAACGCAAAGTTCATCCCTCCTAACTAACCACTTTGGCACTTTTAATTTGCATTTCCCAATTAAACGGCACTCGTTGGTGGTTAGAGATGGCCAAGGCAGGGTCTATTAGAGGGGAAAATGTCTGCTCATTGCAAATCGAAAAGTTTTGGGAACAGAACGGATAGATAGATCAACCCTCCATTTACTACTTAGCTTCCTTAACCCTTTGTGTCCCGCCAAACTTTGCTAACTTTTCGCCTTTTATGGTCCCTTTTGCAGGTCAGCATATGTGCCGTGCGAGGCTCAGGGCTTGGATGCGGTCCAGCTGGCGCTCGAGCAGATCGACATAGTGCGGCGCCTGTCCGACATGTACGCCCGAGAGACAGTGCTGGCAACGTCGTCGCAGGACATCGTTGAGGCGCACCGCCGTGGGCTTTTGGCCTCGCTGATTGGCGTTGAGGGGGGCCACACCATTGGCTCCTCGTTGGGTGTGCTGAGATCCTTTTAC
>VNJS01013063.1:0-20847 GCA_008042575.1 Drosophila watanabei | reverse complement strand
AAATATCTCAAAAATGAAAAATGACCCAAAATTAATCTTTGCACCAATAAAAGAACTAATAAAATGCTATATGTTAAGACTTTCTTTCGGGAAAAAAATCGTTTCCTTGTTAACGTTTTTTTACTTTGAATGCGTACGAATGTCCCGTGCGCGACTGTGGAAATGCCCATATGTATTGAAGGATACCCTGGAAATTTCTGGAACAGCTGTAGTTATGTAATTTTGCTCACTAAATCTATGGTAATAAATAAATAATTACATTTAACAAAGAGTTAGCAAGACAGAACCCAAAGCCACTCATTCATAACAACCCTTTCATTTGAGTTATGTATTATTATTGTATTATTTTCTGCTTAATAATATAGTTATTTTTCTCGAAATATTTAAATTATATTATTATTTAAATATTTCCTAAATATTTTCTTTAAATCCTATAATTTTTCCAGTGCTTTTAAGGGCCTGGCAGCTGCCGCTTTAATGCAAACAATAAAGGCTTTACCTTCCACACGGCCCGAAAAACGGGAGCGAGTGAAACGAGAAGGAGCTATGTGAAAGTCCTGGCGCTGAGCACTCCTGCCACTCGCTACATCCCTTTACCTCAAGCAGGGGAGAAAGAGAGAGAGAGAATGAGATGGGGATTCCCCCTGGCCGAGACTGGTCGTCGGGTTGCTGCTCTCGCTCGCTTAATTGCGTAGGTTGGTAGCCGGCAGCAGCCTCTTCACTGGGCACTGCTGCTTATCTACCTACCTCCCTCTCTCCCTCCTTACCTCACCTGCTGCACACCTTTTTATGCCCCAAACGTCGTCGTCGTCGTCTTCCCCCCTCTACCCTCCTCTGGTATGTGTACATTTTTACTAATTTACAACAATTTTCGTTGTACTTGAATACAAAATGCAACCGTTGCGTTTCCTCCCAACATCATCCACTTGGCCCGTGTGCTACTTTATGGTGAAGTGCGCGAGGGCATTAAGCAAAATGTATGATGATGCACCTGGAGGGGGGAAGCAAGGTTTTGGAACGGGGAAAGTCCCGAAAATAACAAGAGGCCAAAGAATAAGAAGAACCGAGGATGCAAACAACACACAATGCTCAGAAAAATATTTAAATGAGGTTAAGTTAGTGCAACTATTCTGCTGCTTATTTTTGGCACCCATCCTCATTTCTTCGTTCTTCTCGGGGAAAACCAACCACCAACCTTACTTGTTATTTTCTTGCAGTTTTTGCGAACTGAGATTGCTAGGGTAGGGTTTGCACTAAGAGAAAATAACTTAATTATAAATAATTACATTTTATTATAGATATTTACATTCAATTAAAGATAGTTACATTCTATTAAAGATATAAATCACAACACTAAGTTAGCTTCTTTAAAAAGAATCCTGTACTTCTTTAACAGCAAGAAATACTGTCTGGATTTTTTGATATAAAGTTCGATTCTTACAAAGAGTATATTAAATATTTTTGTTTGTAGAATATTCAATGAATTTCTATACAAATAATATGAAATTATCAAAATTTAATCTTAAAAAATATATATTTATAATAATTTTAGCAAGCAAAGAAGAATTCTTTCTCTGTAACCTTAAAAACTTTCCCAAAAATATTTATGCAGCTTAAGGTGAAAAGATATATATGTATGCCGTAGCTCGGCTGCTGTATGTACATATTCCTTGTTGAATCTGGCCAAGTTGCGAGGGTTAAATTCCACCATTCTATCGCTAATTGGGTCAAGTGTGTGCCCGTGCCCAAAACTCATGACAATAGCGACCTGTAACACCTTGTTGGAACAGCAGAAGAAGAAAGTGTAGTGGAGGGCGTAGAGGGGCTGACTGCAGATAAATGCAAACACAATGGAGATTACTTCCTCCAAGTTGCCTGAATAGATAAGTTGTTAAATATTTAAACGGCAAACAAAACATCCGCTGTGAAAGCAGAGAAATGTTATTCTACAGACAATCAATAAAGGTTTCAGAGCAATTTCTTTAAAGTTGAGTTATCTGAAGGTTTAAATAAAATTTCCAAATGTGTTTTCCTGATAATACAAGGACACCTAATGGTAAAAATACATGTAAGCCCGAGTTAAGCCTTGAGTGGCATTGAAGCTTATTATTCCAAGTTGGAAAGTATTGCCAGGCACTTTAGCACTTAATGAAATTAAAATTTGTTCATAACGCTTATAGCTGCTGCTCCGTTATCCTTTCCTCCTGCCGAGCATTTAATTTTCATTGCGAGAGAGCACTTGTGCTTGAGCGAAAATTGCATAACGCGAAATGAATGAATGCCGAATGGAGCGAGGCGAATGACAAAAGGGAAATTTAATACCCGGGCCCCAAGCCCCGGGCTTTCTACACTCGATATGTGAGCCAGAGTGAGAGCGTGAGTGCCTGTGTAAATAAGCAAATATGCGAATGTGCGTGGCTTTCATTATTAATAAACAAATGGGATATATAGTATGTGGATCCGCACATTTGTATATATATATATATTTGCATCTGTATTTACAATTGCTGGCACTGCCGCGGGCGGCAACCGAAAATAAATGCGCAAAATAAATTGTCAAAGTCTCAGGCGAAATCAACAAGCGAATATCCTGCGGTTATTTTGTTCGACATTTTGTCAGCTCGTTTACTCCCTCCAAGCTCCATCTGGATCCTGGGCTGGGGAGATAACAAGCGTAAGCCTTGAATAATGAATGGCAATTAGCGCAATTACAACAGATTGTCACAACTATATAATGCAGGGTCAGAGGGCAGTCTCTTCTAACCAATATATGCTATATATAAAAGTGTGCAGAGAGAGAAATGTGTATTACGAGTGATTTGAAATTCCCAAAAAAGCTATTATCCAGGGATTTCCCTTTCAAAATTCATTGTTCATTTTCCAGACAGCTGCAAAATCCCCAGATGCAAGGCACATTCGCACTGAAAGGATTTATAAAATAATATGTGAATAAATCTAAAATCAATTTTATTTGCCGTGTGCCACATATATTAATACCTCGCCCTTCCCTCATTCCTTTGTCCACCTGACAGAAAACGTGTACATGCGCGGAAAATAATGTCATTTTATTTTTCGCCAACACACACCGCGACGTGCCACAAAACATGACAAATTGAATAATTTAACAAGGATTTAGAATGCGGGGGAGGGTAGAGCCTCCTCTAGAAATCTTCCGAGGAATACTCTCCCCGAAAGTGGGTCACATACGCACCATGGGGGGTCTTGAGCTGCACCTCATTCCCACCCCCTCATTGGTTATGCGCGTGTCGAATTTTTGGGGGTTTTTAGCCGCCAGGGACCACTAGGGGAAAACACATAAATATTTATCCAGCGATAAAAGAATTTTTGGAATTTTCCTCCTTGTTCCCAGCTCGGTGTGGCAATGGTGTAAATAAGTAGCACAATTTGACTTGGTTAACCCGAAAGCCAGCTAAATGTTTTGGGTTATATGTGGCCAGTGGATCCGCAAATGTCAGGGGACAGTAGACAGGACACACAGAGAGAGCAGGAAAGGTGGGTTCTCTGGGGTAGTTCTTCGGCCACATGCGAGTGGATTAGCTAAAATAAAACAGTTCTTGGAAAAATATTGTGGCGTTTATCCTTTGGTATCTATTCCCAATAAAGGGGAATTTAGTAGAGGAAATATTTCTGTAGTATGCTTTTATTTATAGAATATGTACCTAGCTTGTTTGACATTCGGGTATTCGGGTTAATTAAACCTTTTTCCGTTAATTACTGAATGAAGAAGATATTATAAGACTTTAATGGTAAAATCTATTTGTTTATTCAAGGCTTTTCTTGATTTATTTAATCTCTTTTAAAATAAACTAATTTCTATAGTAAATTATTTCTAAATTCTATGACAATTATTCTAGCTAAAGACAAACACCTTCTTATACCTAGCATACCCTCTTTTTTTCAAGAAAGGATATATATCTAAATGAAATTTAGAGGTTCGCCTGCCCTACGGCATTTACTGCATAACAATGAAAATTACCCCGCTGATGACGACAAAGATAATGGCAATGGCGATGGCGACGATGATGGTGTGTGCTGTGTGTGTGATGTGACTGGGAGGAGGAGGATGTCCCCCTCTCGTGCCAGGTGAAATGGGCAATCTCTCTTTCCGCGTCTGTCCCCGAGTCTTGCCTTCCCTCACGGGCTCCCGAGCTGTTTGCAAGTCAACAGAGCTGCTGCCGCTGCTGCAAACCTGCCCCCTTTTCACCGCCGCCTCTGTTGACTGTGTCAATATTGACGCAGACCGTATCTCTTTATGACATATTTTTTTGGCTACTGTCAGCAGCGCTTTCTGGCATTTCTGGGCTTTGTTTACATCCTCTCGTGGTCTCTGTGCCCTTTGAGCTGATATATATATTAGCGTGCTTTCACATATATATATATACCATATATATTTGGATGATGATTGTACGACTTACTTTCTGGCAACCTTAAATCCCTCTTGTGTTGCCTGAACTTTGCTTTGATGTCTCTAGAATTTCTCTGGGTTTCGGGGTTAGTGGGTAATGCAGTTGGAATTCGTTTCAGCCAGGTGAATTATGACCCCTGAAGATGTATCTAATGACGTGGGAGACTTAGACAGACACAGAGAGAAAAATAAAAGGAGGAGTCCAGCGGACTCAAATCGATCTCATTGGCATTATAGACTCGTTGTGGGTTGGAAATACTCTACAAACAGGGTTATATTACTGAGCTGTAATTAGGTTGTAAGCCATATAAAATAAACTTAATATCATGATCCATCAAAGAGTGTTTCAAAGATATTCCACAACTTTTCAATTATTTAAAACCTTATCCCACAATCCCTATAAAAAGAGCATTTTAATTTCGTTGCTTTCCCTATAGCCTCGGGATTTACCCACATTTCTTTTTGGGTGGCACTCGATGACTGGCACGCAAACTGAATCGGAAAAGCCAAGAAAACGTATCTAGGGCCATAAATAAGTCAAATAGCGCCCAGTTTTGGTGGGGATCGCCTAGAGGACAGATAGTTAGTTAAAAATGGGCGGGGATCCGTGTTGAGGTGTTGAGTCCGTGCAAAGTCCGCAGACAGTTCTTGGAAGCCGGGCGACAGTTCCATCACAACGGACCCACATATCAGGCCAGGCGACAAGTGAAGTGTCAGCCAGTGACAGGTGGTGGGGTCTCCCTCCATCTCCCCCATCAGAAATCCCCGCCAGAAACTCGACTCTAAGTGGCCATAAAGCAGGCAGATCACGTGAATGGTCGCTAGGTGTCGGTGCTCGATCGCTCGATCGCTCGATCCCCTGACAAATTAGAAGAGTCGCAGGAATTTTAAATGACTCACTGCACAAGGATCTTGGATGTACGTGAGGGTACTCGATTACCCGGCGATCAAAGAGGAAAAGGAAAAGACCTGACCCGACCTCAACCTGATCGACAGGCTGATTCGGATTGAATTCGCTGGTTTCGTTTCCGCAATCGCGGTGTAGTGACGATCGATTTGCCAGACAAATTGCCCACAAAACTACCTGAAAAGTTGTGTGTGCGATTTTCAGCAGAGAAGAACCCACCGCAGAGTGACAGACAGTCAGCGAATGCATTGGAAACCCTAGAAGTGTACATGGAAATCATGGCCAATTCCTCACGATCTCTTGAGTTGGAGGTCTCGTATCGAATTTCAATGACGCGACCACATTCCGCGCACTTTGCAAGGTTTCGTAAAAGCATATAGCTTTTCTATTTTTACAGAGAGGAAAATGTATTACTACAAAAATGGAGATGAAAAAGGTTTCAGAGATAGCAGAGAGGGGCTATTCTTTGATAATTAAAATGTTTCTACTGCAAGACATATTTTAGTTGCTTTTTATAATAGTAGTTGTTCATTTGTTCATCCAATTCTTAATTTGTTTACTAAGTTCATAACTTTGTCATCTTGCTCCTACTTTGTTCATTCAGTTATTTTTCTGTTCACCTAAGTTCTTCACTTATTCATCCAGTTCTTCATTTCAGCTGTTGTCTTGTTTATTCAGTTCTTAATTTAAGCTGTTGTTCATTTTGATGTTCACCTATTTATTCAGTTTTTCATTTTCAATATCATCTGATACTTAATTTGTTCATTCAGTTATTTTCCAGTTCATTTCGTTGCTCTCCTGGTTATACAGTTCTATACTTGCTTAGTTGACTCAATTCAAACCTCTTTCTAAATTATTTTATATTATGTTATATTTGTTGGGATATATTATATGCATTATAAGTAAATATTTCTTAATTTTCCTTAAGTTTAAATCCAAATTTCTACTTTATTTTCTTCCAGTGCAGTTCACTCAGTTCTCTACTAAATCCAATCCATCTGCACTTGGCATTGTTCCAGTGGCACGCTCTCAGCTTTGATTTCTGCTCATTTCTTGTATTTTTTTTTTCTTGCTCGCCCAATGCTTTATTTCTGTGTGGTCAAGTTGCCTAAACGGGGCGCCCAGTGTGAAATTGGATACGATTTTCGGGGTACAAACTCAATTAATTTAGAGTAGGGACAGAGGACAGCGAACAGCGGACCGAGGACAGAGGACAGCAGACCGGGGACCGGATCACATTTTGACATAATTGAGCGAGTGGCGGGGGCGGAAACATTTCCGCTTTGGTGCCGACAAAGCTGCATGCAGCCGGCTGGCTGCCACGTTCCAGCAATCGCGTCAATAAATCTCAATATCAAAATATGCTAAATGACCACCCGTATGTGGAATATGCCACGAAACATAGCACAATAGTTAGAGGAGCTGCATTGGAAAAATGCAAATAACTGCACGAAGTATCTGTGAGATACGCGCATAAATTTACAAACTATGGTTTCGATATGGATGCGATATAGGATAGCACATATCAAGCTATAAATGCGGGATAGCAGGGGCTGTGACTGCGACTGGTGGGGACTCGGATTCGAGTTCCAGTTCGAGTTTGAGTTCGAGTTCGGTCTTTTTAAATGCCGCTCTGAACAAACAATGAACCGTGTTGACAGGTCTCCGCTCCGGAGTCTTTGTGGTATGATTGATTTAACCTGAATCGACTGACAGGTACGACGACAAGCGAACTGAACTCAGCCGAAAGATATGGAAATCCACAAGATACTTGCGCTTATGCTAACGATATATGGGGGCCTCTCTCTCTGTCTCTCTGTCTTTGTGTGTCTCAGCTCTAAGCAAGCGAAATTTAAAACGAACGAGTTATGCGGAATGTATCTCAGCCTAGTCGGGAGCTCGGTTCTGCCACACTGAGCAATCTATCAATCATGGATTGAATTGTCCGTCCAGCTTCTAATAGAATTTACCGTTCCAACTCATTACCGAGACGACGATGATGGCAATATAATTATGCCCAAGACTCTGGCGGTGGTCAGAAGTGCATCAGAAATGCATCTGAGGAGAGAAAGAAAGAAAACAAAGGCTGGAATCCCAGACAAGCGCAGCGAAATTGATTGACAGCTGAATGATTTAATGAGCAGCAAGATAAACGATGCTCCGGGAAAACCGCAGCGAAATGAATTACTTATTTTCATTTAAATTTCTGAATTTCAGAGTTTCCGAATCCCACTATCTTTGGCGGTCCATAAAAGATGCTTATCTCCATCCACTCACTGGGAACAGTTTTTTTGTTTTTTTTTTCTGTAACTGAATTTTTCCTGCGACGTCATGACGACCACGCATTTTGTGTCAACTTAGGAGGAGTGTATCTTTTCTCCCCTCACTCACTCACTCTTTGGGGATATCGAATGGATAAACTGAAAACGTCGAGATAGTTTGAGGGATATCAGGAGAGGTTTCGGGGGAAGAGAGTAGTAGCAGTAGTTGGGGGCTTACTTTGTATGCATTGAAGTCTGACCCCGGGCAAGCTTTTCTATGCGTAAGCCATTCACCAGCCACAAAATGTTCGTTTAAGTGAGAGATTTAAAGAAAATAAATGCATTTCTTTTGAATAAAATATTTGTTATTATTTTTATAAGCACCTAATAAATCTGTTAAAAAATAACAGACGTTGGAGGTTGATACACATTTTAAAAAATCCAAAACAGTTGTATATTTCAGTCTTTTGTTTCTCTATGGCAGTTCTATACATTTTCCTCTTGAACTTTCACTTTAATTCCTTTATATTAAAAGTTTAAAAACCAAGTTAACAAGGTAATTAATTTTTTAAAATATTATTATTATTATTATCACTATTTAATTAAATAAAATGTATTTGCTTTTTTATACTTATAATTTATTATTTCAAAAAAAAAATACAAAATCTCTCCACAAACTTCAAGCTTCTCTTTTTTCCCACACAATATTCCCTTTTTTTTATTACCAACATTTTTTCTTGGCCTACTGCTGCGCCTTCTCATGTGATTTAACTTCTGTTTAATTTTCCATTAAATAAGTTTACACATAATTAAATTCGCCGCGCCATTTAAATACACATCTTCCAGCCGAGCGCAACAATTGCATTGAAAGAGCTTTTCATTTCTTTTCCCCCATTTTCATTGTTAATTTTTATGTCGTTTGCGTGAGACCTCAGAGGCAGTCTCCCCCCACCTTAACCCCATAAAGCCCCTGCTGACCAAGGGCCACTTGTCGAAACGAAAAAGCAGAAAGGGAGGAGGTGGAGGGAGATGCCCACACGGCCCTCACACACTCACGCACGTCGGAATATAATTTATGTATCGGCCGGAATAATGCTTTACGATCGTGGCATGTCATTTGGTCTTGGGGCGCTACCTGGCATCGAAAATTTAGTGTGGGATGATTTCGTTTCGTTAAAAATACATTTTAGGCATCTGCATTTTTCAGTTAAATGTGAAAATAAAAATAATTTGTATTTAATAAGTTGGGAAGAGTTTTTTGCAGAGTTTTTATTTGAAGAAATATAATCCATAAAAGCTCGCAAATATGCCGTTTCACTCAAAGTTAGAAAACCACCGGTTGACGATAAAAAAAGGAGTCCAAAGAACATATCTTTAAGTGAGAGAGCACTTTTCGCTCTCTTGCAGCGCGTGCTTTTTTGAAACATCTCTTCTCCTATCTCTCTTGCCCTTTTTTCCTCGCAATGCTACCTATTCGCAAGCAGTAGCGAACGAGAGAGTTTCTTTTTAGCTGCACTTAGAGAGGAAGCTGCGCCTTTTTACTCTCCAAATACATTTGCTACTTCGAGTGAGATTCTATCAAAAGGCAATGCAAGTCGTTATCCGTTTGAAAATATCACTCGCGCTCTCCCACAAACCAAAAATCAATGCAGAACAGTGTAACCCTTTCTTTCCATAATCTATATATGTGTTGCCTGTGTTTTTGTTTTGTGCCTGTCAAAATTCCGACAATTGTATTGCTTAAACTCGGGAGGCACACAGAGAATAACCCAGTGTTTCTCTCCCCCGGGGCACAGACGACGTACAATCTTTCGGAGCCAAAAATGCAAAGTGCCCCCCACTAGGAGTCGCGATGCTATCAAAAATTCTACGTAAATATATCACACTGAACCACCTGGCCAGCAACCACAGTCACCGCCAACCATCAACCCTTCTGCATCATCATTATGAGCCTCACTGCCAGCCCCACCTGCTGCAGCACCTTCAAGTCCAGAGGTACACCAGCTTCCAGCGGAAACTGGGCTGCGGCTATGGCGGTGGCGGTGGCGGTGGGGACTACCATCGGCAGCTGCACGACTGGGATCGCCAGAGTTCGGCCCATGAGGAGCGGAGGAAGACGATCCCCAAGCTGGTGTACCTGCACAATCCGTGGAAGTACCTGGTGACCAAGCTGAACCTGTGGAAGCTCAAGTGGCTGTGGGACCGCGAGTTCCGGGAAGCGGATTTCGTGGACGGCGCCAAGCAGGCGGCTGTGATTCTCACAGACATCATTCGGCTGCAGCAGGCGGATCGGATCAGCGACTTTACGACTCCGGTGGGCTTCCAGCAGATCACCCGGGACATGCTCCTGTCCCGCAACGACACGCGTCTCCAGTTGGTCCGGTTCCAGAGGGAGCACCTGCGCCGCGCCATTCCCATGAAGGTGGCCACGCGCCAGAACTTTGGCCGGAAGTATGCCTTCATCGATATGCTGTTCGTGGGCCTCCGGAACACCAAGGATTTCGATACGGCCACTGAGGTGGTGGAGGTGAATGACATTATCCGGCGGATGGACAACGAGCTGAGGACTCCGCCGCATGTGGTGGCCGTGCCGCATCGCATAGTCTTTGCCGAGATCTTCATCCGCTTCCGACGCGACTACACGGCGGAGGCGCGAAGGGAGATGTTGGCGAATAAGGCGCAGGCCCAGGCCCAGGCCCAGAACTTTCCCCCAAACCTGCCCAGGGAAGATCAGGGAAGTGCTCCGACGGGGAACTCCTCCAATTCACCGTCAAAACCCTTCCTGCAATCCGCCTTTGATGCCATGGAATCGTCCAAAGGGCCGCAGGGGCCAATGATTGGACGAGTAGCCCCCGGCATGGACGACGTGGGCTGGTCAGTGTCGTTCTACAAAATTCTAACCTTCGACGTACTCAACTACGATCCCCAGCCAGGAAGACACCAACACGATCAGTCCCATGATAAACCCTAGTGTTCGGTACAGATCCAAACCGGATTATTTCGTTGACCAAATTAAGCCCTCGGGTGAAGTATTTTTGGGAACTCAATGAGGCGGGCAACAGAAACAGAGTCTTGTTTGTGTATAAAATGGTTCTAGCAAGTTAATAAAGCAATATTTTATTTTGTTTGGAAATTAATTGGGGATTTTTGTTAAAGATCTCATATTTTAATTAATATTTAGCTAAGGTGCTACTAAAGAAGATTGAAAGCTCTGAAAGTTATTGGAATTCACAGAGGATTGAATAAGATAATTGTCATGAATTCAGATTCACATTTTAATAATTTCTTAAGTTTCAGGTTTATATTCCTTGTATTTCATGAGCTTGTTGCTCATATTTTATTTATTTTTGTAACTTCTCAAATAGCTTATTTAAATATCGCTCATTATAAACCAATTTTCGCACGAAATTTTAATACCCGCTTCGACTACCCACAATTTCACACCTTCTTTTTTTGGACCACATACACACACACTCGACTAACACTCACACCGGGAAATATTTGTACAAAATGATGTTGTAATGAGTCACATTACACGATTTGATCTTGTTAGCCGATGTCTGAATGTTATTTTTGTCGCTATTGTTGCTGTTGTTGTTGTCCCGGCCGCCGCATTACATTTGTCGCTGGGCTCTAATTGGTTTTCCAACATGAGCTTTCGGGGCTTGGAGTTTTGGCTCTCGGGAGGCCCTGGGGGCTCGGCCTTGGCGTGACCCAATCAATTTAAATATTCCGAAATGATTGAAGGAATAAACATAAATAAATTGACAAATGAATGTATGTACAACGAGCTAGCTTGTGTCGCCCGATGTTTTTCCATCGTGTCTAACACATTTCTGCATAATTCGAACATGTTGGTAAATGGTTTTTCGGATATTTACTATGGCGGTGGTCCCATTTTTGGTTATCTTCCAAATCGGAATATGTACAATTAAAAAGCTATGAGGGCCTGGGAAGGGCTTGGGACAGCTGACAGCAGCTGAGGGGGAAAGCTGCTCAGAGGGCAACACGGAAATCCCATAAAGATGAAAAATAAAAGCTAATCAGAAGACTTAACCAGCGATTAAACATGACAGGGAAATAGTTTTGAATAAAACATTATAATATTTGAAAAGTTTTAGAGATCTCACACGGATAGCTCACATATTTTTGGTGTATGTTAATTACGGTTGATGTTTTAAGTCGGCATTATTTAGTAACAATTTTAAAAAAGCCAGAACCAAATTACTAAAGCATTTATTTCAAATCAACAATTTGATTTAGTTTTTAATTGATATTTCTATAGTTTGTATTCGATAATTCTGGTCATCGATCTTCAAGGCAGAAGAAATGTACTTAATTTAGAACCTGCAACCTTCATTCTACACATTTAGCCTTGTTATTCCAACTGCACTTTTGAAAGGATAATGAATAATGTTGAAAGTGACAGCAGGTCAGGCTCACACTTCCCTTTCAACTCGCTAACTCCCTTTTTCTCTGGTTCATTTCCAATTAGTTGTCCAACAGGAAAAGCTATTTGCCCAAGTTAAATAAGACCCAAATCCCAATCCAAATAATCCCGGACAGAGCCAGAGTGGCCAAGGAGCGTGAAAAACAGGACGCGGCCACGGACAAGGACAAGCAAGGAAGCAGCGGGCAGAAGGAACCAATTCGAATAACAAGAAGAGCCGCCGTCAAAAGGGAAAGAAATAATTTAAATAGGAAAACACAAACAGCTGTTGCAGTTCGGAGGAGAGCCGACACTGTACTGGCAAAAGGGATAATCTCATTATAATGAAACGCAAGTTATGCACGCGCAGCCGGCAGCCAGCAGCCGCTAGATGGCGCCAGTCAAGGCGTCACTCAAGTGTCGCCCGCGTCGGTCTCTCGACCGGCTTAGGCGTCAAAAAATTTGAAAAATAAAAGGAGAAGACTGAGAAGAAGACTGGGTAGCAGCCCGGGGAGGGTATCAGGAAGAATAGGAGCAGCCAGAAGCTGAGGAAAAAAGCTGACAAAAAGAACAACAAGCCGATGAGAAAGGAAACCGAAGACACAGCTGGCAGAGTCTGAGTCCCCAAGCCATCCGAGACGCGCGACTTGGCCTGGCTCTACTCCTCTTGAGCTGACATGCAAAAGCGGCCAAGAGTAAGGCAAAAAAAATATCAGGAAAAAAAGAAGAAATTATAAAAATTTATGTACGTCCCTCCCTCCTACCATACTTTTTGCCCATTCAATCTCTGCGGCAGCCAGCTTCTGTCAGCCTCTCCGCCAGATTTGTTGTCCGTTTCCAAAGATGTCAGCTGGCAAATGCCTTCAGTCCGGCCATAAATAACAAATGGGCGGAACCGGATCCGTCGGTTACCCTTGAGGATAAAGTATTTACTGGGATTTTTGAAGGATATAACAATATTTAAGTATTTAAAAAAAATCATTCACAGAAATTTCCAAAAAAGTAGTATTTAAAAATTATAAATTCAAGAATCTTATTGTAGGCATATTTTATAATAAAAAAATTTCTCTAAAACATGAAAGATTAAGATTAAATAAAATAAATAAAGCAGAGTATTTCAGAGTATTATTTTGCTAGCGAATCTTTGTAGCATACTTTTATCACCGTTTAAAAATATTTTAAATCACTTTTAAAGATTTAAAAGGAAAACTAGACCATTTTATAAAAAAAAAAAAATAAAATCTTAAAAGATTACTTATAAATAAAGAAAAAAATATTTCTACAAAAACATAACTTAAAAAAACAAAAATATCACATTAAATCCAATACCTTCTCTATAAATTAGTTTAAATAAATACATCAAAATACCCTTTTCTAGTAACCCTTTAGCGACGACCCTTTCAGAACAGAAAGATATGGCAAAAAATTAATTATACAGTTTAGAACGGTTGGGAATGGAAGTCGAAGGAAATCAGTAAACCGGCTTAATTTCAAACTCATTTGCAAATATTTACCGGGCAAATCGCCAGACGAACCTAAACCTAAGCCTAAACCTAAACCTAAACCTAAACCCTTTTTGGCGGACCCCAAAGACCGGATCCAACGAAAAAAAAATAAAAAAGATGAGTGTAACAGGTGCACAGGCGTCGGATGATGGGCTCAAAAGTTTCCAACGTTTTAGACCCATTTTCTTTTTTTCTGCATTTTTTTCCCTTTTAATTTTGTAAAGATTAATTACAAGTCTGGCGTAATGAGGGGATTTCCGGTGCAGGATTTGCTGCGTCCCTCCGCAGCAGCTCATATTTCTTGTGTTTAATAAAAATTGAATGAAATTTATGAAATATTCGCGCGATGTGCATAGAAATGCGTTCGTTTCGCTGGAGGAGAAGCCCGAGCCGAAGCCGAGGTGGAGGCCATGGCCACCCACCTGCAGTCTCTTGTCTCTGAATCTCAGCCCCGGACTCGCCTCGTTGATCTTCATTAGCGGAGCCGCCGCCGTTGTTGCCGTCGCCTTTGCCGGTAAAATGTCTTTATAGACATTCCCGGGAGTCGCCTGGGCCAAAGCTTTAAATTTATGGCAACGCATTTGCGGCGCGCGCGCTCTTACGGCCATAATAACACAAAAAAAAAAAGTACAGTGAAAAAAATATACCCAGAACCAAGAAAGTCTGGCTAATATAGCGTCGGCGTTGGGGCTCCGTCTATGTCTATATTCCCCCTCGGTCCTTTATTAGTTCATTGCTGGGCTGAGACTGCCCCCGCCTGGCTCTTGTGCCCATATCCATTTACACTTGAATATTTATCGCCTTAACTTGGCCAACAGCGAGAGAGAAAGAGGGAGCAGAGACCCCCCTCAGAGCGTAGGCTCCAATATAGAGTTGTCACATAATTCTCGAAGCTAACAAGCCAAATAAGCTATTTAGCACAACATTTACAGAATGCCACGAGAATGGAGCAAAGGAATGGTCACTTCTGGTGCATTACGCAAGAGTTTCAAAGGACAGGTAATCGCACTACATAGTAGGTGTCAAGTATTTAAGGAATTTGCAGGAAGATAACTCCCTTAGACCAACTCTGAATATATTAACATTTAAACCTTAATAATTAAGCAAATATTGTTAGATTTTTATAATATATTTTATAGAAATGGTGATTATGGCAAACGTAATTAAACCGATTCGAAAAAGTTGGCCAAATTTATAAAGATTTTTAAATGGTTTAATCCATTTTATTATATGTTAATCTAAAGAACCATGCATAAAATCCACACTACAATTTCTTAATCACAAACTATTATAAACATTTTAGGAAGATTATAAATTTAACAATCTTCTGACTTCAACCATTATTTTTCTTTAAAACACCCGGAAGAAGTCCCAACAAAAGCAATAATCATAAATGCCAAGCTTTTAGCTGTACATATCGAAGTTAATTCTCGGCGGCTTTGTTTTAAACGAACTCCAAACCTCAGCAGATGCTTTAAATTTAAACAATTTTAAATGTTAAAGATCTGGGGCACAGTTCGATTGCTCTGCTAAATTGCCACTTGGCGCCAAAAATTTATTACGCTCGGCATGTCTCGTTCGCTGTCAGCGTTTAAGGGAATCTGCATAAATCGAAAAAACTTCCACAAAAATATTGTGTCTTTAATTTAAAACACATTTTTGCGTGCCCCCAGGGTGCGGTGGCAAAGGCACTGAGAGAAAGTATAAAAGATTAAATTTAAATTCAAAATATAAAAGTCTAAAAAAAAGTTAACAAATGCCATGTTTAGTGGTACAAAGACTAAGCCAAAACTATGATGGACATCGCTGAGGATTGTAAAGGCAAAACATAAACGACTCTAAAACAGTCTATTTTTCCTATTGGGCAAGTTTTTGAATTCAAGCTCCTATTTAGTCCTATAGTGCCCAACCGTGACCTATAGAAACATTAAATAAAACTACCTTTATTTTAAAATCCAAGCCTAAGATTGTGTTAAGAATTTTAAAACCAAAGCATTCACGATTTCAACATATGCTTTTAGAGTTTTATTTCTGAGCTTAGACTTTATATAAGTAACTTCTATTCTTATAAAAAATTTATTTTAATTTAATAAAAAAATGTAAAAATATTTTTATACATGTAAATTTTTAAACCTAAGAAGGTGATCCCTTTTTTCTTTCTCTGCATTTCAAGCACTGAGGAGAAACATTAAAAATAACGAAAAGCTAAACTGAAACATAAATAAATCTGAAATGTTTTATGCACTCAAAAAGCTGAAAACACACACACTCACACACACACATATGAGACTCGAAAAGTTTTGTTTTGTTTTTGAAAGTTCTTTGGCGACGTTGCTGTTGTTGGGTTGTTTTCTTTCCGTTTCTCCTCCTCTTGGTTCGCCGCTTAAACATGCAATTTCTTTTGGTTTTCGCTGGGTTCGATTGCTGTGGTGAGAAATGGGTGATAGGGAGGGGGCAGGGAAAAGTCGCAGCAGCAGCAGCAGCTGCAACAACAAGCAGCAGCAGCAGCAGCAGCAGCAGCAGTGGCAGTGGCGGCGGCGACAAGGACAAAAGCCAACAATGGATTATTAGTGGCACTTAAGCAAACACGCGGGGCAAAAGGTCTGACCAGAACGAGGGAAGTGTGTGTGCCAGCCACAAGGATGTTGTGTGTGCTGTTGTTGTTGTGCGACATGTGTGTGTGAGAGCGCGGACTTGCGGTCTTTGTTGTTGTTGTTGTTGTTGTTGTTGCTGTCGCCTGATTTATCGCCAAGTTGTGGGCGTTTTTAATTAATTTCACTCTGCACAACAGCACAGATTTTCAGCTCATAAAGAACACATTTTTATACAATATTTAAACAGCGAATCGAACAAAAAATAATTATAAGAATTGTAGTATTTATTTAAGAATCTCAAGAGTACCCCCAGACACAACTTGAGAAGTAAAGTGCCTGCTGTGAAGTGTGAATAACATTTATTCATGAAAATCAAAGGGTTTGAGGTTTATGAATGACACAATACACAGGGGGAAAAAAAAGAGTAAATATGGCTCTACAATATATATTTCCTTCTTAAAACTTTAAATATTATATTAACTTCCCTACAAAAAGATTTAGATTTAATAAAAACTCAATGATATACCAAGAAATTAATATTTCTAAAATTACTAAATTTCATTTTTAAAGTACATATCTTTATTAAAACCTTAGTTTATAAAAGCCAAAAATTAATATTTAAATTTAAAGTACATAGCTTTATTAAAACCTTAGTTTATAATAGCAAAAAATTTATTTCCCCCTTCAAATATTAAATTTAATTCAACAAATTGTAGTGTTACCAAATCTACATTTAGATTTCCCGCCAATTAGGTGTTCCCACTCCTCAAGACTGTTCCCAATTTGTTTCCAAGTAATTTGATTTCCTAGAATCTGGCAAAGGAAATGCACTCGAAAACAAAGAGACTCCCGGAAACTTTAAAGTAATTACATTTTCTGCAGCTAATTTGGTGTTTCCTTTTGCAGTGTTCTCGGAGCAAAAAGTTTTCGTTTTTAGCTTTTAATTCTAATTTTGACGCAAGCTCTCTCCGCTAATTTACTTTCAACTTGAATTTCTAGGGAATTTGCTCTCTAAGAAGAAAAAGAAAAAGAAGGAACTCAAACTTGCAGCTAAAGACTCCAACTTGGCGGCGATAATCTCGGCGAGAGTGTCACTTTGCTGATGTTTTTTTGCACTTGAAGTTTTCGCTCGAAAAGTGGGGATTTCCTCAGGGCTTTTCCGCCAGAATCAATGGCTAAAAATTTTGCGCTAAACACTCACCAGAAGAAACTTTAAAATGGGGAAAACCGAGCACACTGCTCCTTGGGCAACAATAAATTCATTTAGTCTCCAGCTCCGGGCACTGGCTCTGGTTCGCCGGGTTGAATATGAAAATTGCGCGGAAGGAACTAATTATGCTGGGAATACGGTTGCACTATTAAATTTCACTTTGTTGCCTGCATAAAGTTCATTATGCGCCGCCACATTCAAATTAAACTCGCCTCACTTAATGAGAATTCTGCCGAAGAAGCAGAAAAAAGGGTGCCAGACAGCTTTTTTAAATCGATAAAAAATAAAAAATACTAGAAGTAAAGCGAGACAGTGACAGGCCTAATCGATGGTCCCACTGAACCCATTTCGAATTTGGTTTTTAGTTGAAGCTAACTAAATGTTTGTTTAAATTAAGTAGAACGAAAAAAACAACAACGGGGTAAGAGAACTGCAAATAGCAAATAAACGGTCAGCACACCGAAATGGAAACCAATTAAAAACAAACAGCAAGTTTGCTGTGTTGTGTTTGGCCGATGTCGTTCGCCGTGTATGTAAATATTTTCGCATCCGAGCGATGTGCGAAAAGTGATTTAAAAGTTTAATTTTAATGGTCAACAAAGGGAGCCGCGAAATTGCTTGTATTTTGGCGGATTCTAAAAATAAAAACAACCGGGGAAGAGTGTATACAAAAAAGTTAAGCCTGGTATTTTTGGCACACAAGGTAAAAAATTAACAATTCGATCTGTGTTCACTTTCATTGTAAGTAATTTATTTATAAAATAGGTATTAAAGCATTAAATCCACCGTTTTTTTTACTACATACAAATATATATTTTCTTGTATAATATTTTCCTAGTATCAAGATCTTTATTTTAATTCAAATTATATTAAAAGTGTTCTTTAATTTTGTGTGCTTTTACATCTTCAAAAAATTCTTCCGTTCCCCTAAAAGGTGTGACAGTGTGAATGCGTGCATTTCGTTAGAAATGCTTAAACAATCTGGCAACCCTTCAACATTTTGTTTTTTTTCCACTGATAATTGTGAAATCTTAGAATTTGCTTTTATTATTATTACTCTCTCTCGCCATGCTAATTAAAGCGCATAAATAAGCCAATATCTGCAAGTTTTTCAGCTGTCCCTCGAATAAGAAGAGTGCCAGAAAGAGCCAGTTAATTGATTTACGACTTTCAATAAAATCGCAGAGAGGCAACTTATCATTACCACCACCAACACCACCACCACCACCCCTTTTTTGCAATGTCGGCTAAGCTAAAACAAACTAATTTCAGGCTAGAACCGGGACCGAAACGTGGAGGGCAATAAAGTAAGTTAACGATCCGAGCCAAGGAAGGAGTGAAAACTGGAAGCAGCCGTGACATTGAAGAGCCCCGGCCGAAGAGTTCTTCAATTAGTGTAAACACAAACGATGACACTCTCCATGGACCAAAGACCCGAGGAACAACCCGACGACCAGAGCCAATTTCCAGTGCCAATCCCATAGTCTCTCGTCTCGTCTCCAGACACTTTAATATTTAACGCCCCTGGGAGCCAGCAGCAGCAGCAGAAACCAGAGACAACAACCACTGAGGAGCAGAGCAGAGCTCTGGCGACAATGGGGTCCAAACACAACGCCAACGAGTATTCCACGAATATGTTCGTGATCATAAAATTATAATTTATGTACAAAAAAGCAGCACTGCAAGCTTATCTCATCGCGGGCATCGCTAAGTGCGCACATATGGAGGCAGGGCAGGGCGCGAGATGCATCCTCAGATGCCAAGATGTGGCGATGTGGAGAGATGCCGAGATGCAGATGCAACACCGACAACGATGACAACGTTTGGAGCGATTTTGGAGCGCGGCTCGCGTCAATTTTTGTGGAGTGAGGCAAAAATAAAGGAGAGGAGATGCTTGCGACCCAAGACACTGAGAGAAAACCAATTATATTTAAAGCTTAAAGTGAAGAAAGTGGGGTAAGTGGGTATAGAAATTAATCTCTGAAAAGAACACATTTAAATAATATTTACAGATTGGTTTGGGACTGAAGTTTTCGGTTTAAAGATTTTCTCTCTCGTTCAATATTAGTTGTGCATTGCAGGCAAAGCATGACAGAGAAAGAGAGATAGGGAAATGTATAGATAAAAAATAACATTAATTAAGAGTTAAGCTTTCAAGAAACCTTTTTATTAACAACAAAAGTATAATATCGTAATTAATATTTTTTGAACAGCACCCATCGAGTCTTTTTTCTCTTTTCTCTGAGTGTAAAAGTCCCTTTTTTCTCAGATATACCCTCTGTCATGGGGGTGATTGTTGTTATTGTTATTCCGGTTGCAGCCGCTGCTGTTGCTGCTCTTTCGGTTTCCAGGAAAGACGCCTTGGGCTCTGGTTTGCTGGTTACTTGAACAATATTTTCATATTTATTCAGGCTCTCGTCGGATCTCTCCGCTTGACACATTGGCTGGTAGCCAGGCCAGGCCAGGGCCAGGGCCAGTCCCAGAGTTGGAGCCGGTCAGAGATCCCTTCCAAAGCGAAACTAATTTGCGGTTTTGGTTGCCCAGCGCGCGGCGAGTCAGTCGTCATCTGCAATTTCCTTTGCCAACGCACAGAGTCCCTGTGTGTTATTGTGCCACGCCCACTTGCCAAAGAGGGGCTTAATAAGTTAGGTCTTTTTTTTTATTTTATTTTATTTGGTTTTTGTTATTTTTCGGCAGGGGAACGAAGAACGAAGAACCTTTTGGGGTCAACTTGCCCGGAGCTCCGGCACACGCATCATCATCTCTGTGCCCCTCTCTATTTCCGTCTGGCGGGGAGAAAACATTTTGTTTGGCTTCTCCGGCAGCTTAATTAAATTCTTTTCACTTGTTCCGAGTTGCGTTGCTCCTGCTCCCCCCCTGATTGAGAGAATTCAATCGAGTCTGAGCGTAAAAACAAATTAGTTTAGCGAGAAACCGAAAGTTTATCAATTAAGTGGCAGCCGTCGCTGAGATTCTCTATGCGAACTGCATTTGATTGGGTTCTCGCTTTGATTGTAATAAAATTTGATGTAGGAATAAAGGGAATATATCTCTTTATATTATGGAGTTGGGTAAATAGTATTACTAAATACTAAGGGTCGGTTGGTTATAGCCAAGATTTTCCTTTTTTTGTGGAGTTTAATCACCATTAGAGGCGATTGACAAGGTCGTTAATTATTTTCTGACGTTGAGTGCTTTTGAGGTGTGATTTTGTACATTGATTTTAAAAACTTACATTTTTTAACTAAATGTTTGATTTAATAATCAATATGAAAGGTATTTATTTAGTCTAAAAAATGGATTATAAAGGTTTAAGTAATTATTTTCAATTGCAAACGTTAATAGATGTATGAACCACCTTAAAGCTTTACTATAAATACTATTTATTGGCTTTTAAGTAAGTTCCCAATTATTTATTAATTTCTTAAGATATTTCATTTCCAGCTCCATTAATTCCTGCATCCTTGAAGTACTTAAATCGTCGGCGTCTCCCCAGCTAGACTTCTTCTTTTGAT
>VNJS01013062.1:0-17661 GCA_008042575.1 Drosophila watanabei | reverse complement strand
CCATGGGCCTGGCCAAGCTGAATCGCTTCCACTGGCATCTGACGGATGCCCAGAGTTTCCCCTACATCTCACGCCACTACCCCGAGCTGGCCGAGCACGGTGCCTACTCCGAGAGCGAGACCTACACCGAGCAGGATGTGCGCGAGGTGGCGGAGTTTGCCAAGATCTATGGCGTTCAGGTGATACCGGAGATCGATGCCCCGGCCCACGCTGGCAACGGCTGGGACTGGGGGCCCAAGCGCGGCATGGGCGAGCTGGCCATGTGCATCAACCAGCAGCCGTGGAGCTTCTACTGCGGCGAACCGCCGTGCGGTCAGCTGAATCCGAAGAACAACCACACCTACCTCATACTGCAGCGCCTCTACGAGGAGCTGCTGCAGCAGACGGGGCCCACGGATCTCTTCCATCTGGGCGGCGACGAGGTGAATCTCGACTGCTGGGCGCAGTACTTCAACGACACTGATCTGCGCGGTCTGTGGTGCGATTTCATGCTGCAGGCGATGGCCAGGTGAGTTAAGGCCTTATTTAATCCTTGAGAACTTTTAAATTAACTTGATTTTCTCCCCCGATAGACTGAAGCTGGCCAACAATGGCGTGGCGCCCAAGTATGTGGCCGTTTGGTCCAGCGCCCTGACCAACACCAAGTGTCTTCCGCACAGTCAGTTCGCCGTGCAGGTTTGGGGCGGCAGCACCTGGCAGGAGAACTATGATCTGCTGGACAACGGCTACAATGTGATCTTCTCGCACGTGGACGCCTGGTACTTGGACTGCGGCTTCGGCAGCTGGCGGGCCACCGGGGACGCTGCCTGTGCCCCGTACCGCACCTGGCAGAATGTCTACAAGCATCGCCCTTGGGAGCGGATGCGTTTAGACAAGAAGCACAGGAAGCAAGTAAGCTTTCCTCTAAATAAATATTATAAATATCTTTTGTTAATTATGCTCCTCCCGTGACTAGGTGCTGGGCGGCGAGGCGTGCATGTGGACGGAGCAGGTGGACGAGAACCAGCTGGACAATCGGCTGTGGCCGCGCTCTGCTGCTTTGGCCGAGCGCCTGTGGACGGATCCCAGCGATGATCATGATATCGATATAGTGCCGCCGGACGTGTTCCGCCGCATCTCGTTGTTCCGCAATCGCCTCGTCGAGCTGGGCATACGGGCGGAGGCTCTGTTTCCCAAATATTGCGCCCAGAATCCCGGCGAATGCATTTGATATTACCTCTAAGAAGTGAAAGTAATCTCTGAACCCGAAACCGAACCCGAAATCCAACCCCAACCCCTCCCGAAATGTGCGTTAGTTAGTTGATAGTCCAATTGTTATTTTATACGGATACCTAGGCTTCGGAGCAGGCGACGAGGACTGTTTGAAATGGTTTCTGGCATAAACCATGACTCGAATTTCGTTTACATAGAACAAACTAAGCATACACTCACTCACTCACTCACTCACTCACCCATAACTAGTACAATTCATCTCGAATTATAGCGCACATGGCAGACATGACCTAGTGTAGGGAACCAAGTCGAGGTTGATGGAATGCAGGTGACGACGTTGAGCATTAGCGTTCATAGTTCATAGATTAGCTGTAGATTTCATACGCATCCGATTCACAGACATAGGCTTACGATATATATATATTAATATACATAGTATTTAGAAGGATCAACCACGATTAAGAAATTACGCAACCTTTTGATATATAATTTGAACAAAACAAAGCTTTATTCGCAGAACATTTATTATTAAGACATATGTACGATCTTTTCCGACTTCTTTTACCTGTGTTTTTTCTTTTAATACTTTACTTTATTTCGCGTTGCCTTAAGTTATAGAGTATACATTAAATTAAATTACATTTTCAGTGATATAAACAATGTGACCTTAAAAATCAGAAAGTAAAACGAGAAAACTGCTAAAAATGAGTAAAACTTAGAATTAGACATTAACAATTAATCGTTACGACAAGTTTTTTGCACGCATTGGCACACCCAACTAACACACGATGACTAGTAAATTAGTAGCTAATCTAGAATGTACACTGAACTAAAAAAAGGGGGGATGATATTCACAGTTTGTTTTCCGTTCGATGATGATTCGATGATTCTACCTTTGGAATGTTTGGAACGAGAGCCCTATGTTTTAGCCTCTGTTTTCGTACTTAAGATCTTACTATAAGATATATCAAAAGCAAAACGAAACCCAAAATCATGAACCTACATTAGTTTAACAACAATCTCTGCTGTAACTCCAAGTCACTCTTGAAAATAAACGACAAGTCCAGTCTAATGCGGTGACTCTTTGGGGTTTGACTTGGGAACTTTATACTTTTCTGCTGGATTTTGTGACTGTAAGGAGAGTATATTTGACTATATTTACAGTAGTTCTTGGTACAAGGTAGTTTGGCAATCTGCTTTAACTGAGTATATGGAAGTTGTAAGGAAATGATGCTATTTCTACTCCTGTTTCGATGCAGTTTCCTAGATTTACAGCATTTTTTAGGGGTTTTTTAATCTACAACTAAGAACCAGTCAGAATCTAACCACAAAAGTCCAATGAAAGGAAAAGCCCTCAAGTTTATCTCCACATTGATAGACCCGGTCTGAAAGGTATCTATTCCTCCTGCAAAGTCAATCTAAGACTGCTAGGAATTCCTTTTTAACTTAACACTCCTTCGCCATGAATTGGAATGACAGTAAATACTATAAACTGGAACATAACTAAACAAAATCGGTGATATCGATGCTGTGGTAGCGCTGCAAGGATCCCAGCCGCGTGTGTGGCGATGGTCGCAGGCAGATCACACACTCCTCCGTGCTGGAAATCAACAATGATTAGTCACAGAAAGCCAGACACAACGAAAGGATCGTTTATAAAAATATAATACTTTAATCTGAGCACTTAAAGGGTAAACTATAGCATGCGGAAAAATACTTATGGTTAAAGCAGATATACGTAATATATAGTATGTGGGGGGAAATCTCTGTGTCGTATACATATATTTGTGTGTGCGATGTGGAGTTGGTGGTGTTCATTCATAGTGTCCGGTGGGTACGGGACTTGTTGAGGTCAGTCTACAAGAAAGAGGATAAACAGAACGGAAGAGAACCCAGGTGAGAAACGAAATAATAAGGTGTCTCCAAAGACAGGCATGCAGATAAACCGAGGGAAGGAAGGATATAAACTACAGCCGGTGTTAGTAAGCGAGACGAGTGCAATTTAGCTCTGGGATTAGTGTCTGGGGTAAGCTAGGGGTAAGCATATACATGAGCATTGCGTATACGCACCGGAGACTTTCGGTTCGCGATCTCAGCGAGTAGTCTTTGGAGGCGCGATGCCTGAAATGGAAATCAACTGGTTAAGTGACAACAACGACGACGACAACAACGCTACATAGCAGCCAAGAAGCCACACCAACTAAATAGTGCAAGAACACAGTGTAAAGCCAATTATATGGTACTATATATATGTCAGGGATAAACAACACCGATGCGTGTTAATATGCCAAATGAGTGCAGTCTCGGAGCCTTAGCTTGCTTAGCCCACCTGCGGTTCTTGATCGAGCTGTTCCGATGGATGTTCCTGCTCTCCCGCCACCTGGTGAACCGGTGCCTCAGCGTCTGGCGAACCTCGGAGTTGAGGAAGCAGTAGAACAGCGCCACAAAGAAGCCCTTAAATAAGGGGAAGTTTTATAATAACAGCAAGTAATATTTTAAAGCTTTTGTAGTCTCACCTGCGTGCTGATGAGAAAGGCCCGTATGGCCTCAAAGAGATTCCGACTGATGCCCTGCTCGGGGCCAGTGAGCACCAGCAAGTAGGTGATGCCAAAGAGCGGGATCAGCACCAGCAGAGCCTTGGAGGCCTTGTAATACTGCCGCGTTTCCAGGGTGTGAGCAGAGCGCAGTTTGGTGATCAGAACCTTAGGGTTAAGATGTTTAAATGAGTAATTATGGAATAAAAGAGGTTATTAAGAGACTTACCCACATAATGCGTATGAGAAATACTAAATTAACCAGCAGAGCCAGCGAGGCAGGACCCTTGAATATCCAGTCAATATGAGATTCACGCATCCAGGCGCACTCAATATCCAGCTTAAATATTTATATATTAATATTATTATTATCAATAATGAGTGAATAAAGACTCACCCCATTAAAGTGCTCATTTTCGAGATGCGGGGCAAAGGTCTTGGCTATGGACCAGACCAAAATGCACAGAGCTGGACAGCCCCAGCCTATCAAGGCGTATATTATAAAGCTAATGTTATCACTGGAGAACGTTTGCACCACCAACGTGTACAGATAGAGGCCTATCAAAGTTAGGAATATAAATAAATAGTAAATAGTATATATCAAGCTTTGGACTTCTCACCTTCAACAAACATCCAGAAAAAGTTGGTTAGATAAAAGTATTGAAACATGATGACCAGCGTTATGCAGCCAGCCTGACTAGACTCGGTGGTTATCTGTTTAAATAATTAATTAAAATTATTAATTAATTAAATTAAATGAAAGTTACTTTACTTACCACTTGCAGAAACAAGGTGAGTATCCACAACAGAGCTGAGGTGATGTAGGTGAGGAATAGATTCGCATGAATCGTGTTACGCAGACAGCGCAGATCTCTAACGGAATATATTATAAAATATATCATTATATAATTTTAAATAATTCAAAAAAACTCACTTAAAACTGAGGAATATTATGAGAGCCACCACCAAGGTGGCAAAGCTAAGGAAATAGCCGCAGGCATAGATAATGGCCGGCAGATCGACGCTGGGCGAGAAGTCTGGGACAACGGGAATGGAGCCAGAGTTCTGGTGGCAGCGATCATAGTCCGAATAGTGATCCCAGGTGCCATTCGGAAAGCAAAAGCGAGTGGCATTTTCTTCGGATTAAATTTTGTTATTTAACTAATTAGTTTTAAATTTTAATAGATAAATACCTGTAGTATCGTAATGCACGCCCTTGAACTCCTCGAAGCAGGGCAGCACTGCCAGACTGCCGGCATTGGTTCGGGGCCAACACAGTACGGAATCGAAGGAGCTGGGACATTGTAAAATCTGTAAAGGAAAACACAGCTTTGAATATATATGTAGTTTGCCAAGGAAAACATAGTTTCCCCAAGGCTGAGATAAATATTTACAGTCTTTTAATGATGCTGATGCTGCACGGCCATTAAGTTCCGCTCTCTCTCTCTAAACGGAACCCTAACCTAACTCAACCCCATTAAAACCGATTGTTCAGCCGATTTATGCGTTCCAGCTGACACCGTATCTTTATGTCTTAATCTCCAGCGATGGGCTTGTACTTTTATAGTTCTGACGCACTCGGATTCGTCTTGAATCAACTGAATTTTTGAAAATTCTACAGAGAGAGGGAACTTATATACATATATAACCCAGAGAATCACCCTGCTGGCTGGCTGTATATTTATATATTTGCAGTGGCTATGGAATTGTTTATTTCGCACGATATACGGATATATGGAATGTATTATAGTATTTTATATATTAATGCGATCGCACGAGCTTCCATTGATATTTTTTATTGGTCTTATCAGCTGACATTGCACAATGCCGAAGCACCCGGAGAATCGTCAAAGAATTCCTTTCAATTCTTTTATTGTCTTTTCTATTGATAAGCTAAAGCTCTTGACTGATCGGACTTAGCCACGCGACCCAGTGAGCTGTCAACGAGTAAGCCAAACACTGTCCCGGGGGAACTCTGCTCCAATATTTGTCTTTACTTATTTTATTTTCATTCATTAGTCATAATAAATATCTAAATATAAAGCTCTAGTTGTCCACAGAATTAACGCCCTTGAATTTGGTCTCGTTTCCTCACTCCACCCCCTTTGATCGTATATTTATAAATTCGGGATAAACGATAAACAAAAAAATGGCAAAATGCAGCCTCAAGTGGGTTTCCTTGGCTTTTATTTTGTTTACAGCCAAGAGGAATACATAAATAAATATTTTGCTGCTGCTGCTGCTGCTGCATTTTCCGGAAATAAAATTCGCCTAGAATATTTGCCCAAAAATTAATCCGAAAGTCAGCCGAGCTGCCTTGCTTCCCAATATTGTTCCTAAAAACGGAACAGAGATTGATGGATGGATGGATGGATCGGGGAGCGAGGCAATTATTCTTCCAGAAAGAAGATGGATCAATTAGCGCCAGCGATTAATTGCTAAATTTCCTTCAAATGGCCCAGAAAAAATAAATTGTTTCCATAAAACAATCGGTAATTAAAAAATATTTATACTTTGGCTTGTTGCCTTTGGCAATTGCTGTTATGATTGGCTTCCAGAAAATGTTGATTGAATGTGATGAATTGATAGAGAAAGAGAACTTGCTGAGTTGCGAATGATATTTATTTAATCTTTTTCTAGAAATAATTATAGCCAAGTACTATGTTTGTTTCAAGTGTTTAAATGTTGTTTTAAGGCATTAAATTGTATATATTAAAGTAAAAGAAGCTTTAAAAGCGAGTATTTTAAAGAAAGTTAAGCAGAATAAGTAGAAACCGATTTGAAATCAATCAAAATCGATGTGGTTTCATCGCAAACTCTCTCTCGCAAGTTTAAGTATCATTGACCTTAGCTTTAATTACTTTATTTCTTAATTCTGACCTTCGAAGAATGATTAGATTAACAACTCCCTGGATTGCCTCGTCTACAGATAAATCAATTAGCTGGCTTATTGATCCATATATGTTCGATAGCAACAACTTGTAATTAAGAACATAAACCGGTTTAGTGTGGCGTAAAATTGCCGAGTTCCTGGATTGGCCAACAAACAACTCGGTAGCCGCTGGCTCTAATTAGTTTTTACAAATAAACTTGGCTAAATAGAGGAACTGCGACTGGGACTGGGACTGTCTGGGAATTTATGTGCGGTGATCCCTCTGGGAAACGGAACCCTCCTCTTTGGTGGAATATATGTACATATATAACACGCACCAAGGACAACTCACCCGCTTGTTACCGGCTGAAGCCGCTTGGAGCTCCTCCAGCTCCTGCTGGTGCTGGCACTGCTGCGTGCGGTTGACGAGGAGCGCCCCGCTGTGCGGCTGCTGGGCGCCAATTAGGGCGCTGGCCCGCTGCAGCATGTCCAGCGAGAAGTTGGCTATGACGTTGGCCAGGTCCTCCCGCGAGGCGTCATCCAGGCTATCCACCAGTGCCCGCAAATCGTCGTCGGCCATGAAGCTGGCGCTGGCTCCGTCTCCTTCTCCTCGATGAGCGTTGCAATATGGCGTTGGAGGACCTGTCAGCGAGGCGTCTCCGCTCCTGGCACTTTCTCTCTATCCGCCGGACGATGCGCAATTAAATGGAATCTGGACAAATAAAGCGCCAGCGTGGGTGCAAGAAAAAAAGTAAAATAATATAAAATAGAGGCGAAACGTTCCTCATATCTTGGTTTATCTGATAAAGTAAAGAGTGGAGAATCTTGGTATCAAAGATGCGAGAACCGAGAGCCGAGAGCCAAGAACCCTGAACCCAAAGAGCAGCATCTACACTGTGTTTTCTGATATAAAGATATGCTATATATAATATATACACTCGGAGAAATAAAGGCCTTCGCTGATTAAATATTTTGGTAGCCATGACTCAACAGAACGCTGATTGAGGGAAATAAATAAATATATACTATATATAGTACACTGGATCACTAAACACTCTGCATTTCAGCGCGGAAAACTTTGGGGGATCTGGAAAGAAGGAAGGTGTTTTCGCCTTTTACTGTATACAAATTATAATAAAAACAAGACATGAGCCCCTCACGTGACCCTGGATGGGTGGGGAGTGGCAGTGGTCCCAGATTAAACGTAGAAAGATAACCCACGGCACAATCTTTATGGACAGCCGAGAGTGACAGGGGGAGAGTGGCCCGGAACGAGGTGAAGCTCCCTCCTTCGATGGCGGCAAATACCCGGTAATTGAACGCTTGGCGCTCCAGACCGTCTGTCAATATAATTTGGGGCGAACCCGAATCCGAACCCGAGACCCGATCAATTACAGAGTCGTCGTCATCGTCATCGTCACCCCCATTAGATCCCCATTAGCTGCCATAACTCTCTGGCCCCGCCGATAATATTTGCCGTAAGCTGTTGTCGTAATGGAGATTGCGGGCCACAGATAACCTTTCCGATTCGCACGGGTAAAAACGAGTTTTGATTAAGCCATTTAATGGGTCTTGATATGAAGATAATTTGACCATGTTTACACCCGCTGATTATTTTTAGCCAATTAACTAGCGATTTCAGTTGCATTATTACAAGGGAAAGAATGTTTTACTTAGGAATGTAAAATATCTTCCGGGTTCGAGTTTGTTTTAAATGTGAGGAAAGTTAACTTTTGTAAACCCTTAAAGTCTGTAAATGAAATTGAAAATCCATCATAACTCAGTCAAAAATGCCTTCATTTCAATTTGGATTCAATTGTGCTAGTTTTAGTTAGTTTAACATATCTGCTTAATCAATTTGAAATTTAACATTTTACAAATTTCTGACTATTTTAACTATTTTTTTTTAATCAATGCCATTAAATGCTAATGAAGGTTACACATGGAGTGGAGAAAGACGTGCAAAAAGCAACAAGGTAGTGTCATAAGCCCATATTTAAAGAAACCTTTAATAGCAGGATAGTTTTAAATAAAATTATAGATATTTTAAAGAAATATTAAACGAATTAGCATTGAAGGGCATGGATCTATAGATTTACTTAAGTTATAGTCATATAAATGAAAATTATTATGCTGTGAACAATACTTAAATCTTTGTAAAGTCATGACAACTTTTACCTTACAAAAGAAAATAATAAAAAAGATAAATAAGATACGAAAATCTTTGGAATTAAAATCTTAATTCAAAGCTGGTTTAATTACACCACATTCACCATCTCCATATGTCAAATATACTCCTTAGTCATATGTAAAATCAGGAGTCACGCACAATCATTACGTTGCAACAATTAAGATACAAAAGGTCGCCGGAATAAGAGTAATTAAACTAGGACGACGGCCGTAACTTTATCTGTTAATTGTGGGAGGGCGGTGGACTGTGACAGATGTGTAAACCAGAGGCAAGTACATAGTACGTTTCCACCTGGCGACGGCGACGGCGACGGCGACGGCGACGGCGACGGCGACGGCGATGTGTACCTGCTCAATGGAGCCCACTCAGCCAGCCAGCAGCAGCCACACACAGTGATTAAAACAAAGAGTGTCAAGTTATTTATTAATGAACAAATACCATGGCAGCGAGCTGCTCCACGGGTCGCCGACTCATCCCATCCCATCTCCACCTCATCTCATCTCATTTCGTCTCACATCTCATCCCGCAGCGTCGCACGCACAAAGCTGGAAGGAGATGGAGCTGGAGGAGCTTTGTCAATGTCAAGTTGAGCGAGATAACGTGGCATTTGCAGGGCGCATATGCCGGCGCTGGACCATGGATAATGTCATGGCTTCTGGCTCGACAAGTGTTTCGCCGTGTTATGCAGGTGGGCCATCTTGCATGGCTATCCCCCACCCCCTCTCTCTCGCTAATTATGGTCTATAAATAGCCGGAAACAACTTTGATCTCTGGCCAGGGCCAGGTAGCTGCTACCTGCTATATGCTGCCAGGTGCACTTGCACCACCTTGCTGGCAGAGGAATCTGACTAAACAATTTCTCGTGGGTGCTACGCCTGGAATTCTTAGAGCATCTCTCTCTCTCTCTTCTTAAAATATTGTGTATGTTTCTTTAAAAATTTTAATATATAAATACATTAAATTAAGGCTAAAAACAAGACTTTTTAATTAAGTAAAGTAAGGAGTGTTATTATATATAATAGGTTTTATTTTGGATATTACAAATATATATATAAATACAAATATTTAAGAGTTTTTCTAATTAACTCCATTGAAAGTCTTTACTCACGATTTTTGTGGCTTAAAGTAGGTACTTTGTATGCAATTATTATGCGGAACACGAATATGTGTGATACAACCTTATTATTATTGGAAATAGTTTGGAAAATGTACAATTATGAAGCTGAATAATTAATTTGTAGAAAAAAAATAGTGACCCTAAAGTGACCAATTGTCAAGCTGAACACGTTTTTGTGTTTGTAAATAAACGTTTTTAAAGAAAATGAAACCGAAATTATAAGTACAAGAAAAAGTGGTTAATTTTAAAGTATTTTTTAATAATGATAAATAAATAAACTATGACGAGGGACAGACTATTAGTGGGAATAAAGGTAAAAAATGTCAAATAAATGCACAGAAACTTGTAATTACTCCTCCACTTTACCAACTACTTCCTTTTATCCCAAATAAATAATATAATAATCCCAAATAAATACATAAATGAAGTCATAGTTTAGTAAATAATATTATATTCTTGTAACCAAAAATAAATTCAATTAAAATGAAATCAGATCCTGTAAGGCCCTCATCTAACCTCTTCTCTCTCTCTGTAGTTATTTCAATCGTTTCAACTTCCACCCACTCCCCCTGCCACACCCACCCTCTCCCACTCACCCCTGCTCCCTGCGGCGTGCAAATATTTGCCTTCAATCCCGAAATGGCCAAACATCTGGCCCCAGAAGTCGTCATGCCACAATCTTAAGCTCCCTCTCCACAACGACCCACGGAACACGGAGCACGGAACACGAAAAGAAGCGGCGATTTATTTATGGGCCTTGGCAAACAAGCGCATTATTTGGACGAGCGCGTGCTGCTGTTTATCACGCTGATTATGATCATCATAATAATAATAATAATGGTAATTAGCATCCATGTCATTCGGAGCCAATGGAAAGGCGACTAATCTGGCCTTAAATGCGCCACAATTGGTTGCCGCCGAAGTAAACATTTCAGCCGTTTGACCAACGTAAATAAAAGCAGTCAGAAGTCGTGCCTCTGCCTCTGCCTCTGCCTCGAGTCGAGCTGGTGCAACAGGGCGTATGCCTAATATTCGCTAGCCAGCGCTTCGATGATTTATGGAGTGTCAAAACAAATGAAAATTAATTGGCAATCGGCATGTGTGCAACGAGAAAGGGGCAGGGACAGGGGCAGGAGAGAAGGCCAACGAAGACGGACATGCAATCCGAAAAACATGCGCATTGTTCGAGCCATCAAAGTCGGTCGATTAGTAATCTCTATTGTTGTGTGGGAGCTGCGAGCGAGGAGAGCTCTTTCCTCCAACATTTTTAATTGTCAATCGGAATGAAAGGCATTTAAATCGTTTACCTACATGATATTTTTCAATTAAAATTGCTTGCCTCATGAATGAGTAAAAATAATGGGTAAGAGAGTGCTGTAAATTGTTTCCATTTCATTGTAATATCAATTTTATCCATCACAGACATAATGATTAACATGAATCCTTGATGAAATCACTGCAGAGTCCTGGAGAGAATTTAATTATTTACTTGCAAATCTATATAGTATTTATTGAGCTTTTGAATTAATAATAATGAAGTTAAGAGACTACGTGACATTTGTAAAAAAGCTGTTATGACACTGCACTACTTTAATGTCAGCTTTCTGTCAGCTTGTTGTTGTTTTTTTCGGTAAGGTAGGTCATGGTCACACTATTTTGTATTAATTTACTGCTTTTTCTTTATACATCATATAATTTAATTACCGATGAGTTTAGCAAGTAATATATTTATTATCTTATTACAAATTTCTGTATTTACCTGGTTTCCTTATAATTTTAACTCACTAAAAGGGTCACACTTCATTTAACGCCAATTGCAGTGTCATAACCCCATACAACCATTCAATATGAGTAAGCTAAGCAATTATCCTGCATTTATTTTCCAGCGATTTCTGCGAACTCAATTCATTTAAATATGCAAATTGTGTCGTTTCAAATTCATTTGAATTCCACGTAAAAAAAGGCAAACCAAATAATATATTTCCCTGACTTTTTGGGAAGCTACAAAAAAATAAGAAGGAGAGCGACAATTTCAATAAGTCTTTGTATAAAGTTTAGATCTTTCTTTAGTAAAATTTCCTTTTCTAAACGTCAATATCTTGTTATCGCTGTTATCGCTAATATCAATTAAACGACTTTAGGCCAATGCCATATGACAGTGCCGCACTGCGTGATAAAAGGCACGTAAAACGTAAATGAAATGCACAAAGACATACGGAAAAAAGGTAATAATAATTATGGGCCAGCAGGAAGGAGGCAGTAGCAGTTTATGAATGAACGAGCCCGCTCAGCGAAGCGTGTAGAAAAGTCAGAAGTCAGCCCCGTCAGCTGGCAGACAAATCAAATCGAAACGAATCGAATTGAATCGCATCTCATCGCTGGGAGAGATGAGGAGAAGCAAGACGAGGCGATGGCTATGGCGAATTAAATCGAACCGAATGAAATGGCAGACGCAGTCAGGCGCTATCATATCGTTATTTATGGTTTTGGCCGGCCGAAAGCAAATAAATAGATGGGTTCGAGCCTCGTCATCCGCCCCGGCAACCTGCCATCATCCTTATCCTCACTCTCTCTCTCTCTCTCTGAAGGCAGTCCCGGTCCCGCATTAATTCCGTGGACAGTTGAACAGTAAAACAGGGGAATCTACGGCCAAGTTAGCAGAACGCCCACGCGGACACGGCGAAAGTTTACAAATTAAAAGAAAAAATTGAATCGAAACCAAAAACACACGAGCGCGGGGGCCACGCGGCGTATGAGCAACTCGTTGCGATATCAAGCATACGCCGCGTTGCCAGACGACTTCATTTCATATGCTCACTAATTTTATTGCCTTACAACGGCATAACAAATTCTCAAGATGCTTTGAACTCGCAGGAAGCTTTGCTTGTAAAGTTGCCAAAAAAAGCAGGAATAAACTTGAATAAAGTAAAAATAAAACAACAAATGTTTTCCTTTTCATTTGCAATTTTCATACAACTTTCAGTGACTGAGGAGCTGCGGGCATTTTATTGCCTGTTGCAGGTTGGCAGGTGAGGGCGGCCAGGAGTCATGGCGATACTGGTAATAATGCCACCAAGACCCCCACCCCTGCCAGGAGCACACGCTACACGCCACACAGAGATACATAAACATGATGTAATTTTAAAATTTCATGAGTTCATGTAAAGTTTGTTTTATCTGCTTTATGGCAGAGCAAACGAGCGAGCATTGCCAGTGGCAGTGCTCCTCCATGCAGAAGGGGTGCTCTGGATGGAGCTAGCTGGAATAGATGGAGCTAGACAGGTCGACAGCAGACCTCGTGGAGTGCAAACTATGAGCAGATGCTGGAGGAGCAGCAATCAATACACACTTATTAGAAAACTCAATTAGCTAACTGCGGGCGGTTTGCCATTCGTCTTTGGTGCAAAAACAGACACTTTGCATAAAGGGGAACACTTGGAGAAATCTATGTGGGAGAAATCATAACTAAGCTGTAGTATATCTTAAGCTTATAAGCCTTAAAAAGGAGAGTTCTTATGAGTATTTCATATATTAGAGTTATGCCAGAAACTGAGGCTAGCCTAGCTTCCTATGTAAGTGTACCTTAGAGTTATGATATGATTTGTATTATTTTTAATATCTTTACTAAAGAAACTATACATATATATAATATCTTAATAAAAATATCTGTTTATATATGTATATATTTAAAATCCGATGATAGTATAGTTTACAACCAATATTCCACCTTCATGATGAAGTATCTTGTTTTCCGTGTAAAAAGTAAAGTGTTAGCACTCTCCACAGTGTCGGGAAAGACAGTCAGCATCTTGGCAAACACACAAAATGCATTTAGAGTAAGTACGAGTATACAGATCGAGGAAAACCCTCTTCTCCGGCCCACTTACACTCGAAAGCCATTTGCAAATTTCCAGCAAACACAAGGCCCACAAACCACAAGACTCCTCTTGCCTGCCTCCTCCTTGCATTCTGCTCTTGTTTCGGCCTCCTTACAATCGAGTATAATTAAATTTACGTATTTACTTAACAATTCATATTCGAGAGTCATAAACAATTTGCGGGCCGAACTCCGTTTGCTTTTTATTCGCTGTTTGCTTTGTCGGGAACCTGTGGCGGCCTAATGAAACGCAGGGGGGAGTGGAGGAGCTGGGAGCTGGGAAACTTGGAACTGGGGAATATGCATTATATATATATGTATATGTATAGATGCGGGGTGAATATTACAAATGTTTATCTTTGCTCAATAACAACAATACCGGTGTGCGAAGGCGGGGGTGCAGATCTGAAATATGCATGAGATTTTGCAGGGAACACCGAGCATTTTGCAATGCAATGTGGGAGAGGAGAGGGAACGAGAGGAAGCCGCCCATCCTGCCGGAAAGGAATTAATTAAAAAATCCCATACTCGGGGCCTCCACCTTCACCTCAGGATGCAGGAAACAAAGGGGCAGACGGGAAGAGTGGAGATAAAGCGGGAAAGAGGTAGTGGAGCCAAACAGGACATGGACATGGAGATGGTGTCCCCAATCACCTCGAGGCACTACTCCTCCGCCTGTAAACGAGTCGTAAACATGCAAATGGAGCACAAACATTTGCATATATGAGATAAAATCAAGCCAAGGCGAAACTAGCAAGGAATCCATTCTGATACATTGAACAAAATGTTTATGTATTTATAGATATTTAAATATTACTTTGGTAACTAGCTTTTTCTGAAGTCCTGTCAAAGAAAATATTTATAAAATTAACTCTGTCAATGCTTGAAATTAAAATTAGACATGCTTTTGGATTAAATACTTATTTAATGACTTTTTCTGCCTAGATTTCCGGTTCAACGGAAAGCTCACTGCGTAAAGAAAATTTTTATAGTCTTCTGTGTTGATTTTCCTTTGTGTAAAAATACTATTTTATTGGCACTTTTTCATTTGTCATGATTCAACTATTTTTAGCAGTGCAAAGCCATTGGAAAATGTCGTTAAATTAAAAGAACTAGATATGATTTCATTTATGGGAAATAAAAGTTAATGATTTCTTTAACAAAAGAAATGAAATAATTATGTGTGAGATAAATTTTAATAAAAAAAGATTTTCTTTGGGTGAAAAAACATTGAAATAGGCAATCGACTCTCTTTCACATTTTATGCTAGGTTAATATTTAAAAGAAGTCTTTATTTCTTGAAGAAATTTAACAAGAAACAAGAAAAAGAACAAAAACTAATCAAATATTACATTTAAAATAAATTTAAATGTATAGAAAAATTCTCCCAAGAAAGGCTACACACTTATGTTCATTCTTTAAGGTGTTAAAAAACTTGGATAACTTTTCTTTCTGTGCATTATATGCTTTCAGCTCCTGCTCCTCCCTTTATCCCTCTCCTGGTTTCACCTCAGCAATTTGTTTTCGCCTTTTGTGAAGCTGGCAGCGGATAATCTGACGGCCATTGAGTCTAATCAGACGTTTATTCTTCAATTTAAAGTCTATTTGCGGACTTGACCATTGTTTGCTAATGGGAGCAAGCTGCTAAGTGATCATCGCCACTTGGTCGTGGATGTGCCAGTCCCAGTGCCCCGTGGCGCTCTACAAGATTTGCCCGAAAATGAGGAATTTTTTTCTCGTCTTCGGTATTTGCTGTATTTGTTATGCACTGCCTGAGGAATCGAATGGAACCCGGGGGGAGGGAGATCATGGCGAGAAAACTACGCTGGATCGCCGCTGGGGGTCAGGGTCTCACGGTCCCGCAAAGTGTCGGCTAAATGCTGGAATTAGCGCCTCTCCTTAGCACTCACCGGTGGCTGTTTTTATTTTTCTTTTCGTTTCTTTTCTTGAAGCTTTAAACGTTTATCGCCTTTTTATCATTATCATTTATTTGTTTGCATTACTTAACACACACGCACACACACACACGCCCGTGAGATACCCGATCGCGGAATGACACATTAAAGACTTTAATTTTAGACGAAAACAAAATCACTTCCTAAAAACACCGAAAGAGCAAACTAAGCCTGCGGCGCTTGCCCGCTGTCTCGTGCTGCTTTTGGATGGATGCCTGGGATGCTGCGCGAGATTATCGGAGCATCTGCCGGATGGCGATTACAACTGGTGATAGCAGTGAGTAGTAGCGACGACGGCGGCGGCGGCGACACGCGTCCAATGGCGGCCAAAGACAGCGCCAAACTGCGGCCAACGGGGCGTATGAAAACGAGAGCTTTGGGGAAAAGCACACGAGCACACATCGGCTCTCACGGACGCAGGATACAACACCAGTTGAAGTCAGCCGACAGCGGCAACAAGTTGGAGGCGGCAAGAGCTTCGCGAGCAGCGTGCCAGCGGGAGAGAGCGGGAGAGCGGAAAGCTCGGCAAGAGACCGGCGTTTTGTTCGCTCCCCAGTAAGAGTGAGTATTTTGTGTTGTGAAATTGTTGTATTTTTTGTATTTTTTGTATTTGCATTCAATTGACGCTGCTGCTGCTGCTGCTGCTGCTGCGGCTGCGGCTGACCACAGATTGCAGCGCAATAGCCGGCGATGGTGATGGTGATGGTGATAGCAATTGCCTGTCACCTGCAATTGACACTCAAGCTGAATGGGCCGGTAAATGGGTTTTGTCCACTTTCAACGGGAATAAGGCATTTAATACCCTCGGGGGGAGGCCTGGGCATTAAAGCTGCCTCTTCACCTTCGCCTTTGAGGCTGTCAATTGGAATTAGAGCTGTTAACTGTGTGATTTTGTTTACTAGCTACTAAAGATACTTGATGGCTGCTAAGGTTCTTATCTGTTGAGATAAAAATCTTTTACTAGAACTAAGCTTCTTATAATGCAAAGATTATATATTAAAAAACTAAAAAAGAAAAGATTAAACAGATTTTTGATGACTCTTCACTAAGCTTTCGATGCAATTAATTAGTAGATTAAAAGCAACTCAGGGTTACTGTATATTTTCAATATTTTACAGATTATTTTATATAAATAACTGTAACTGTATATTTTCTTTATATTACAGATTATTTTATATAAATATAAGGTTGCTACTTAGACTTTCATCTACTAAAACTGCTATCTACAAAATATATTCCAGTGGGAGCTATAAAAAAGGTGATAATGATAATGATGATCATTGCGGGAGAGGCAACCTTGAAAGATTAACAATTTGAAAAGACGCTGTCATTGCCAAAAGTCTCTATATAGTAGTATTATATTAAGTTTATAGTGGTTATCAACAAGAATTTTAAAACAGTATATAATTTATGATGTTATGATTGGCCCTGGCTAATAATAGACAACTAAAATAAGATTTTAATTCTATTTGGATTAATGTTAAAGGATTTCCCATGCATTTTTTAATTGAATATTTTGAAGACTTATTCGTTCTACTTTAGCAGTTTATTATAATATTAGTCCCGTAACGAAGTGAAGGAGTCGTTGTTTAAATACATATATTCTTGATCACAAGTCTTATGTTTGGACGATAATTAAACTTTTACCATTTTTTTCGAAATTTTGTATTAAATTTATAAGGGGTTACATCGTCAAAAAGATGAAAAATTTACAAAAAAAAAAGGAAATACATTTTTAACCTAAAAAACCTGTCATAGTACAGCTTTTCAAAATGAAATGAAGGAATTTTTGGTATAGTTATAATCAATTTTCATGCAAGTATATATAAATTGTGGCTTCCCGAAGTTAGCTTCCTTTGCTACTTCTAAGATATTCTAGCAATTAATATAAATAAAACTTAAT
>VNJS01013061.1:0-20608 GCA_008042575.1 Drosophila watanabei | reverse complement strand
CTCCCCTGGCGTACGCTGCTCCCGCTGCTGTGGTCGCCGCTCCTGCTCCTGTGGTGACTGCCACCAGCAGTCAGGTGATCGCCAGGAACTACAACGGAATCGCAGCTGCTCCCGTGATCGCTCCCGTAGCAACTCCACTGGCTGCTCCCGTGATTGCCAAGTACGCCGCTGCTCCCCTGGCTGCTCCTTTGGCCTACACATCTCCGCTGGCTTACAATGCACTACCAGCTGGTGGTCCCGTTGTTATCTAAGAGCTATCAATAAATAATTAATATTGAAACAAAATACCTTTTTTACTGCTTTCGGAGGGAGAAAATGCTTCGAACTTATGGAGTAGCTTTAATTGAATTTGTAACTGAATGCGGTTAGTGGCCAGTACTTCACTACCTCAATCTGAATGCAACTCACGTAGCCGCTGGACAAGGTATTGGCTACCGCGGACAGTGGCGGGATGCGTTACATTTAAGTGAAACCAAAATGGTTTGTTTTGAAGTTTGAATTGTCGGTAAAAATACGAAACTGTGTCAAGGTTGCAAGGCCATCGAGGTAAATGAACTCTTCAATAACAATAACCAAATCATAGAATTCAATTAAAGATAGTTGTATTGCTTTATTCGTTTTATTTTGGAATCCTTTTCTTTTTTGCTATATAGATATTCATGTTTATAATAAATTATTTATTTATTTATTTACTAAAATTGATCTAAAATAGTTTTCACCTTTAACCTTTTTTGTTTAAATATTTATCAAATATTCTGTGTCATAAGAAAGCTTTTGTTGAATTTGCCTTGAAAAAAAGGCGGGCTATGATGACCGCTCTTAGGATTCGATTTATTTTACGGCATATTCGAAAGCGAACGTGACGGACGCCGCACAAAATTAGTATTCGGTGTGTGCAGCTTGTCAACTAACTGTTATATGCGTAGATCCACGGCAAGTGCTTAAATGAAGCTGAAAGTGAAGCTAAATCAAGGTTTCCTGCATTTATTTCAGAATTATTTAAGATTGAGCAAATGGAAATTATGGCATATGACCTACCAATGATATTGAATATATGTTATGCCGAACGCTACATTTGTACGCATTCAATGTAAAAAAGTAACGTATTCACCTATTTTTAATTAGTTTTTTCAATATGGTAACTTAAAGCTCTCGCTTAGCACTTTAATTGGTGCTATTGTTGACCTTGATCAGTTGCTCTAATTCAAGATAAATACATAAAAAATTAGGATTTGCACGTGACAAAAACAAAAATCACTTTCGCGGTAAGCTGTTCAATTACTGATTTCAGCGAAACCCCAAGAAATATTTGAATGAAACAAATTTGAAAAGGTCATGCGTTTATGTCCCTTTTTTATGATTTTATATGCATTCGATCATTTCAAAATTTATTTAAGGATATGCAAATGTCTTTTAAGTTTATTCAATTGGAACCATTCTCAATGTTACTATGTTAAAAAAATCATTTTAGAGAAGTTTTAAGTTTTTGGCCGCGGTTGACATTTCTGTAGAAATACCCATATACAATCTAAAAACGAAAATAAGTGACGTCTATTATAATCATGTATAACGTAAAGCTAAATACATATATAAAGTAATACAACTCAAAATGGATATGGTGTTTTTAAGAACCCTTTAAAAAAATTAAATATAATTGTTATAGCAGTTAAATTATGTAGTTCATTAGTCATTTGCCAGTTATAAGAACGATTGGAATATATTTTTACAAAACTATTTGTTTTTTTTTTTTTTTAAAACATAATTTCTTACATCTATTCAAAGTATGACCTTTTAAATAATATTAGATTTAATTTGTTGACGCGAGTTAATTTGTTGACGCGACTTAATTTCGGAAATAGTAAAAAATTATTGTATTCTGGGAAGTATTGGATTCCACTCAACCCATGTGTGTTGTGACGTTCTGGAATTCATTTTATAAAACATTAACTTGAAACCGTTAACAAAATAAACATTATTATTATGCCATCTAATACAAATTAAATTTTTCAATTTCCTCAAAGGAGGTCATGCCTTGCCAGTGGAGAACGTAACTACTGGACATAGAAATCCAAAAATGAACACTGAAACTGTTCCCCTTGCAATGGCTTACTTTCACTGTCAATTAGACAAGCCGTTCCTTAATTTTCTAAACAAATAGCAGAGGTCAGTCAACCGCAACCCTGCAAGCCCTGCAACCTTGACCCGAATGGCCAAAACAATAAATGTTGTAATGTCACCGCCCAGCGGAGGAGTTCCCAAATCCAGTCGTGTGCGTTCATGTGTGCTTTCTACTGCCGGCCAAAGTCGGCACGTGCTCAAAATGCTTAATTGGCCGAGTGCCTGGGACTAGTCCATACATGCTCGTATTCTGTGGATGCCAACAGGTTCGCCATGGAAATGCCTCTGGCCAGACACAAAGGATTCCGTTTGTGTGTTGGAAATGCTCACTTGAATTATTGTTATCTCTATTTTTGAAACATTCCTTGCAGCCGAAAATAAATTTCCAGCAAGACCTGCGGCCAGAGGTCAAGCCACGTGTCCGGTTCGAAGGTCTGGCCCACAATCTATTAGCCAACTTGGTTTTTTATATTGCTCCCCATCAACCAAATGCGGTATTTTTCGTCTGATAGCGAAACTGCAGTCCACACCTACATTTGTATAATTAGCCAGCCCGTGCAATTGGCTGCCCTTCGGGTTTTGTGCTGGCCCTCGAAGACCTCAAGCCCAAAGAGCTACCAACTAATATTTCTCGACACTTATAATGGGCCAACGGCCGCCGTGCCTTCGGAACGATTGGAATACTAAGTAGCCGCCGCGGTGGCCACTCAGCGGTATAAATATGCCAGTTGCCGCCTTCGCTTGTCATCAGTCAGCTCTTTGCTTTCGAACCAACTGAAGCACAGCTTTAAATCAAACGCAAAAAACCTTCATCATGTTCAAATACGTTAGTTTCGCACTCGGATGCTTTGTTGCTTCCGATGGATTATCTAATTTTTGCCTTTTTTCCCTTAGGCCGTCCTCATCTGCGCCGTGATTGCCTCTGTCGCTGGCAAGCCAGGATTGCTCCATACTCCTCTGGCTGCTCCCTTGGCTGCGCTTCCTCCGCCGCTGATTGCTGCTCCTGCTCCCATTGTGACGGCCGCCAGCAGCCAGGTGGTTGCCAGGACTTTCAATGGCATTGCAGCAGCCCCGGTGATTGCCCCCGTTCCAGTTCCTGTGGCTCCGGCTCCACTTCCAATCGTGCGGGCTGTGGCGCCTGCTCCGGTCCTGAGGACCTTGGCTGCTCCCTTCGCTGCTCCAGTGGCTGCTCCTTTGGCTGCTCCGGTTCCTGCTCCCTTCGCCGCTCCTTTGGCTGCACCGCTGGCTCCAGCCCCCATCTTCAAGACAGTGGCTCCTGTGGCCGCTCCGCTCGCAGCTCCCGTTGCCACCCCCTTCCTTGCTCCTTACGCCCATTCTTATGCTGCTCCAGTTTTGGGCAAGTACGCTGCTCCGTTGACCTATGCTCCAGCTCCGTTGGGATATTCCGCGCCCGCCTTGTGGTGAAACAGCACATATATATTCGGAAACCCCAGGGATTAAGTAACCGATTGTGTGTTCAATGACTGATAGTCCTTAATAAAAATCGTTTAAATTGGTAAAAAAATTGGCCTTATTGTTTGTTCACCATATGGGACTTCCAGTGAAAAAGTATATACATGTATGGCTAAGGGAAATAATCTTACAGAAAAAATTATTGTAAACATTGAAAATTTTTGGTTTTTTTAAAGTGGTTCGGACTTTTGATAGACATACAATTGTCGAATAAAATAATTATCGAATTTTCATTTTAGTTTGGTTGACTTAAGCTTTAATATTTATTTAGGGTTCAAACTAGAAAATTAGAAAGGCAGGGACTGCAACGAAATAATAATGGTCTGAAATGGCAAGATGAGTTTGGTCACTACAATTTTTAATTATATTTCTTATTAAACATTTTTAGGTAGGTACGTTTTTTGAAATTGTAGAGTATTAAACTATCGCCATCTTCGTGTGCCATGGCTTCTCCATCACCTTTTTCGTTCAGTTTGCTCAGTATTCCGTTTGTCCCCTCTGTGGAAAAGTGGGAACCATGTAGAGTCAATCGCTCGTGTCGCTTCGGCGCTTTTTATTCAGGTCATTTGTGTTTCATTGTCCCACATTGGCTTGGTCTTCGCTTCTAAGAATTATGGCACAGGATGTGTGTGGATTTTTGGGGACAAAGCGATGGCTGGGTGCTGGAGAGGGGCTGGGTTGTTTTATTTGCCATCCATTTGGCACCTGACTAACAATGCCAGAAGCGAGGCGCAATGAATGACCAATAAATGTTGAAATTATTTTCGTTTTTGATTGCCTTTTGACTTTTTAAAGCCCAGAAAATAGTGTCGATGTTGTGGCTTAAAGCTGAAGTTTGCCCGCAAACAGCACAACAACAGAAAAAAAGGAAATTAGGAAAGTAATGCCGGGTAGAAAGCGAAAACTTAAACAGCAAAAGAGATAAGAGGCAAACATACACGCAATTCCTACACTAGTAAAGCCTCTTTTCTTCGCCTCCTCCCACTGCGCCGCGAACTTTTCCCGGATTTTCCCTGGGTTGAGCGAAATTTTCCATGTCGACGTTGGTTGATTTTCAACAGCAGCGCAAACGCAGCAAAGTTTATCCTCAATTAAACTTTTTGTTGTTGCGTAAAATTGCGCTTGAAGTTGGCCCCGGCATCTGTCTCTGTGTGAGTCTGCATATGGGGTGTGCTCACTTGTACACTGAGAGAAGTGATAGTAAAGTTACTTTATCCCAAGGATAGACAGTTTCTTTTGATTGAATATTGAAGGTTATTGATATCATTTTCCCATTAAATCACTTCAGGATAGAAGATGTGATAGTTTAGGATATAAAAACTGGATTAAATATATATTTTTTTTAATCAAACCGAAATAAGTAATATCTGTGCAAAAATTCTTTCATGTGGCCTTCTTTAAGTATGAACACATTATTCTCAGTTATTTTCAGTGATAAGGAAAGTCTTAAGTTAGGCACAAGTCAAGGCACGAACTACATTATGACGCATTTCGTGGGTTTTTTCTTAGTGTATTTAAGTAAGTATGTGGGATAGGCCATACGTCAAGCTCAGGAACCCTGCCTGCACTACCCGTTCGCATCTACCCATCTCGCATCTACCCTCTTCGCATCTTATCCGATTCCCACTCCCATTCACCATCTTCATTTGTTGGCTTAACTTTTAACTCCACTTGCCTTAATTTTTCGGCCCAAGTTTATTGTTGTTGCTCATCTGCTCGGCACAATTTTTTGGTAATTTCCGCCCTTGTCTGTAGATGAAGCAGGAAAGAGCTCCCGAACTCTCGCTGTTTGTGGGAGGTGGTTTTCCTAACCATTCGAGCCTTAGAATTTCATTAGCTCGCTTCGTATGCGTTTTAATTTGTTGCATCATTGCCTCGTCGAGTTTTTCTTTTAATTGATTCAATATGAAGTTCTGAGCCTGACTCTTCCGCCCTCCCCCTCAGAATCTGCTTTATTATCATCTGCTGCCGCTGCGGGCAAAAAGTTTTTAATGCATATTTTCAAGTAATTACCAAGACTTTTCCATTAGGGCTTGCGAAATGATTAGCGCGTTCAAGGGCTGCGGTGCATTGTGCTTCATTAGGCAGAGCTTACATAATAAAATCGTATTTTTGTAATTTAAATGGGAAGTGTGTAATCTGGAAAATTGCAGAACCTTTTTCTACAAGCTATATGTCAAATTCCACACCTTTAATAATGCTTCTTCCAAATAGTCAATTATTAACGTTACATTTTAAATTTAATTTTTCCGTAAGAGGAGATTTTATGATATTCCCAAAGGCCCAAATTAAAATCGGTATATGAAAAGGTCTTAAGCACCGAGGTCAGGTAATATTATATTCGGAAATAAGAGAGTTCGTTTTAAGCCATATATTTCATAGTTCTTTGATAATATTTGCTGCTCCTTTCGATATTTGCTGTACGGAACAGAATACATTTGCACATGCCAATGGTGCACTAAATTCTTAGAGGACTCGAATTTCGAATCCGACAGGAAATGAGTGTGTCTGTGCGAGTATATCGCTGAAATCCGAGCAGACAAAGCAAGCGAGGCGTTTGGTCGGACCCGTTTCCGGTTGCGGTTGCTTAGCCCCCATGGATCCCGGATCCAGGAGCCTGGATCCTGGCCGGGGCTTTGAAAGGGGAACTTGGCCAAATAACGGCACTCAGTCACTCAATGCGGTTGCTTAGCCTTTCAGCTACAGACCGCAAAAATCCAGCTGCCTTTTCTGGCTCTTGATATGACGACAGCGGAACGAGGGCGAAGCGCATTGCCTGTCGTATACGCAATACACTGGGGGAAATAAATGTGATAACATTTGGGGATTCTTGTTAATAGTAAAATTATAATAATACACATGACATCGATTATTGTATTGTTGTCTGAGTTGAGTTGATCAAGTGTACAGTATAAGAAATTGTACAAATTTTTCAGGGAAAAGGAAGCGTTACTCCCCTTTTTGTTACTACGATTTTTCGGCCAGTGTACGTATACGTGATTTGTTTGCCAGAGCAATTTACATGCCCCTGCGATGGATGAGATGTGCGACAGAGATGGCGCTGCCAGATGCCAACGGAGATGGTGAATCGAATGGAGATGTCGAACGTCGGATTCTTTTGCGTGTGATTGTGGGCAATGTGGGCGATATCTGGGCACTGTGGCTGCCTAATGGTGGGGGCGTGGCTGCTGGCACTTTGACATTTGCCACCCTCGCGAAATTTTCAATTTCCGTACGCGCCAGGTGACGCTCGAGCGCAGCTTTAATCGGCAAGCCCAAATGCAAATCAAAAGCGACGCGTGGTTAAGCGGCTAAGTAATGAGCAGCTGTCGGATCCCAATTTGCATTCACGCCAAAGCCAACGCCAAATGCAATTGACAATGGAACGAATCGACAAAAGCTTAATCAGAACTAATAGAAAAAGCATCGGGTTGCTCTGCCAGCACAAAAATAAAATAAAACAAGATAAAATAGCTTTGCCATGTCTGTTTCTGGATCCCAGCAACGCTTCGGTGCCTGTCAATTGCCATGAGTCTGGGGGACTTAGCTGAGCTAAGCCTTTTCCATTGAATGCGGATTATTACATTGATTTTTCGCCAATATAATGCATACCTAGGGTAGTCGATAGGTGAGCTAGGAAACAAGCAATGGAAAGGAACATAAATGCTTAAAGGTAGACATGATTGGAGAAAGGGATTTTTGAAATTCAAACATCTAAATTGAATGTCTAATTAGTCGAACATATTTGAAATAAAAGTTGAATGTAGTATGAATTAGTTGAATTGGTATTCCTCAATAATAATGAACTGGCTATGTTTATAAATAAATATATTAAATGGTGTTGGGAATATAAAATTATAAAACATCTTAAACAGAATAGGCATCCATGGTAAAACTTTCATTATATAACATATATTATTATTATTATTAAAATATATATTTACTTAATTAATTAAATGCTGAAACCTAAAAAAATATTTAAGTGATTCGGCTAAACAAAAAGTGAAGCAAGATAGGGAAACAAAGTCAAATCAAAATTTGTGTCCGACTACATTCGGGCAAGGCCATCAAGAAACCAACGTTTTCGGCCGTTTTCTCGCAAGTCCTAAACAAAGGAAAGATTTCCTCGGATTCCGTTTTCCGGTTAATAACCACTTCTTTGTACTGGCGCTCTGAAGAAGAAATGAGAAAGTTTTCCCCGAAGTTAGTTTTCAGGGAAAGGGTTCCTCATCTGGCATCCACACACACACGGGCACATGTGCTGACGCAGCTCCTTCAAATCCGCTTTGGGTAAAGAAAGCGAAAAATAATTAATTAAGAAGTGCAAATCATAGCAAAATTATGCGGGCTGCCAAATTAAAACGAAAGTAAACGCCACCAACAGACACATACAGAAGGCAAAGAGGAAAACTGTGGGATGTAAGCAAAATTAAATGCTTGGCGACATGAGATGAAAGTTACACGAAGTGAAAATGGGGAATGATTTGGGGAAAGCTCACATGGGAAAATAAATGAAGGATTGGCGGGATGCGCTGATTGGCAGGTTGGGTTGTTTTCTTAAGTAACATGAGTATAGGTTTGAGTATCTCCTAGTATCTATTATTCGATTAGTTAATATATTGTATACATTGTCAGTTGTTACAAAAGTTTTACAATATAAGATAATCTCTATAAAGTAAATCAGTAAAGTAAAGCAAAGAGTTATCGCAATTAAGGATCTCTCGTTTACTAAGCTCACTTGCCAACGAACATGTTAAATAATTGAGATTTGAGAACCAAAACTCAACACAATTCACCTGTCGAACCGTCACTGAAACCCTTTCGTGCCACGTTTTCCGATTATAAATTCTTAAGAACAATTCGGGTGGCCAAACACTTGGTGGTCTGATTGTGCCACCTGCCACCATCAACCACTGGCTTCAACCTTATTCCATTTGCCACCCAATTCTGGAGCAGAAAAAAGCGAAACTGCTTGGGGGAAAACTGTGGAAACAACTGCAACTGCCAAGGCTATTTAAAAGCTTCAACTCGAACTCCATTCAACTCCTTGAGTGTCGCTGGGATCCCGTCTGGTTGGCCGCCCTTGCAGCCCATCTCACCTGGCAGCACGGAAACCTGTGGGTCGGGTCGACAAGCAAAACTCAGTCACATCACCTGGGGGCAATGGGCGAAAGCCCGGCACTATAATCACAAGAGGCTCCCAGGGTCGACTCGGTGTGTCTGTGTATTTAAACTTTTGTAATAATCTACGGCAAATGCGCAACGTCAGCGTCTTCACTTGACTGCCACTCCGCCGTTCTGCCGCACTTGCTCCACGGAAAGTTGTTGGCGCCATTTTGCTTTTGCTATTTGTGTTGCGACTTTTGTTGACGCCGACTCCAGATGTAGCTCCCGGCGTCCAAACTTCACCTTTGCCCAAAATTCATTTTCAAACATTCCGGGAGAGACTGCAAATTGACTGTTTAATTGCAGCGAACTTGCATTCTAGATGTCAGCGACAACATATGCATCGGGCAGCCACTGCCTTGGGGCTCTCATTTGGACTGTCAGCCTGGGTTAGTGGAAACCGATAGGTTTAATTAATAACTTAATACCTGAGCATCTCCTCAAATATTTGTCTATGAAACTATTAAATCTAAACTAAATGTAAACTTAACTTTTAAGATTAATGCACCGATTAAGTTCTATTTTGTTTAGTAAGACGAATTGTGTAATATTTTTCATAAGATAGTAAATGGTCTGTACATACTAATAAATGAAGCCAGGTCCAATTCCTTTTAGAATTTATCTAAGTATTTTCCTAAAATAAAAGACACAGAGAGAGAGGTTTCTTAATAAACTTGGAAAATCTGCTGGGCAGAGTGCGTTCCCTTCCTTTGTCTGTGACGAATATATATATTTTGGATATTCAGAAATCTGTTCTGCAAGTGATTTAACCAAGGTGACCTTTGAAACAGGAAACTATATATGCAAGTCGTGTGATCTTCTTCGCCCCTCTCACTCCCTTGAGGACTCCAACTCCTCCTTGCCTAAAACGGTGAGCCAATCATTTCACTTACGTTTTCATTTTGTCAAGCGTCAAAAGTAATTTGCATTTAGCAAATATTTGCTGGCCCTTCCCCGCTCTCAGGCAACCACCAAGAGCATCCTTCTTGGAGGACGAACATCAAAGTGGTGTCCCACCATGCGTGTCAAAGGCGGCGGCATAGCTTTAAGTGTGACTCGCTTACCGTTACGGCTGTCAGGCGCTGGAAGCCCAAAAGGAATAGATGGGGATTCCCCCAACATTTTTTCTTACCCCTGGCGGTTTGTGGTGCGAAGGCGTCAAAAGTGAAGCCGTCAACAGCGGCGACGACGTGGCTAAAATGAGTTTTCAACTCAAGTGTTGCCAGGACTTAGCCTCCGGCTAAGCAGAGGGGCTAATTTTTTTGATGGATTTCACGGCATGTCCTTTTCGTGAAGGGGAAAGGTCTCAAAGGAAGAGCTATCGCTTATTGCTGCTTTATCGTTGTCGTTCATTATTTGTTCAGTTGGCAAAACTTTAAAATTGATGCGAATGCTGGGGACAATTCAAGACACAGGAAAAAATTATTTGTGAGTCAATTTGGAAAAGATTTCTTTTCTTTCAAATCGATCATTAAGACTTCCCAGAAACCTTTGAATCAATGCTGAAACCTATAAGAAGTTAATAACTTTAAAATTGATATGAAATAGTTTTAAAATAGTTTCTGCTAATTTTGAGCTTGAAATGGCATTCAGAAAAATGTAACTTGACAAAAAAGGGCTATGGACAGTTGGTATTAACCTATTACTTTCGCTGTGCACCTGTTTCAACTTCGAATAGATCGAACTTCGAGTAATTGTTTCGTTTCGTGTAGGGGAGCGATAACTTGGTGTGGTTTTTAAGCTAGCTTTCCTGGGAAAGCGGACTAGATTCGGGAAGCGGCAAAAGCAGAAGCTTCGCCGATGGTCCTTGTTGTTTGCTTTGAATTTTTCAAATCGCCCGTCCCAACAACAACTATTTGGCAAAGCTGTTTCCCAGCCACCGCCGCTGCAAAGCTCCAGTGTAGCTCCTGTGCATTTTGTTGCACTTCCTCGGTGGCTGCCCCCGGTGGTGGTTCCATAAATTGTGCAATTGATGGGCGGAGAGCGATTCCATTAAATGCTGATTGGACCGAAGTTGGTTCAGAAGTTGCCAGAGTCAGTGTAGCTTTCAGTACGTAGAATATTATTATTTAAGGCGAAGCACACAATAATTTAATTGATTTCAGAAGTGTTCAGTTTTAGTCACAACTTTATAATCTTTATAATGCACAGCTTTAAAGGTATATACATTTTTGTTTCGTTGAAAATATATTTTAATAACTTTTTCGCGTATTGACTTTTTAGAAGTTTTACGGAGCTATTAGGCGGAGTAAGTTTTACTTTAGATATTTTTTTTTAATTTGTAATATAAAAGTTTGACGCAAACGATATTAATTTAGAGTAAATAATATATAACATAGTTTAATCACAATATTTTTAATTAAATCATTAAATTTACTTTAACAATCTGATTGCAAAATACTTCCCAAACATAATTGTAGTTTAAGCATCTTGTGAATTGAATTATTCAGAGTTTGAGTATATTTATATTTAAATTTGTATTAATATTATACTTATTTGTTCCTACTTTACCTTCTGGAAACTTTATATCCAACCCTTTGGCACCTTTTACGCGCACACATTTTGTTGCAAACTTTTTAGCATTTTTAAGCATTGGAGCTGTGCTGGGAAAAAACCTCTTTGTTTTGCTTTTGACGATGGCTCTGTCTCCGCTCCTGCTTCCTTCTGCTTCCCCTTCCTCCCCCTTTACCACCTGACACACGTTGGGTGCACAATGCGCGCGTGTTCAATAACAATTGTGTTGCATACCTTAGTGCTCCGGGACAAAAGGATGGCATTAAATTTTAAAGCTGAGCTCACACAGGCACCGCCGCGCAACGCGTCAAACGATTTACAGCAAATCAATTAGAGCTAAGAACTTTTCCAGCGCTAATTGCAAGAGATTTTCCTCGTATTCTGCTGCTGCTGTTCCTTCTCCTTCTTTTCCCCGATTCTCACAGTTTTCCCGAATTTTCTTGTTGACTTAGCTGTGCGAGGCGAAAGCGCAGCGAGGCAGCCAAAAAACGGAGCATGAAAATAAAATAAGTTCCAGATGGACAAAGGAAACGCCTCATCCCCAGCTCCCGAGGAGTTGGTTCAACAGAATTGCCGGGGATTTATCATGGAGCGCTTTTGTAAGGCTTTTCGGGCCCTTGCCGGCCATGTCTGCATTGCGTATTTCCTATTCGTGCAGTCTAAATTAATGTGCAAGCCTTTTAATTACACGACAAATAAGCAAACAGCCCAAAAAACTTTTGCTCACTTTGTGAGAACTTCAAGATGAAAAGCAGCGAGTGAGCCATGAGAAAAATCACAGAAACCGAGGGCTGCAAGGTTTCTAATTTGTTTTTGAGAGCAGAAACTTCATTTTTGGCTAAAATTCAGCATGGTAATAATAAAATAGTAAATTACCAGAATAAAGTTAAGTTTCATATTTATAAAAAAAATCAATTCAATTGAAATTGTTTCCAAAACCAATTATATTTTTATGGAGCTCAATATTTAGTGGCCGTTTGGTCTTCATAAACCATTAAAAGAAGTCATAATAAATAGTAAATAAACTTATACAAAAATGATTAATATTTTCCATTCATAGGCTTGCCAATAATGAACTAACCAACATTTATAGTTTCTTGTTCTGAGAATTTTCTTTCTCTAATTAAACGCTTTATTGATTTATTGTCTTTGTTGGTATTTTGAAAGCCTTAGTTAGTTCATTAGCCTAAATTGACTCGCCATCCCTGATTAGGCTGCAACATTAGTTTGGTTTACAAGGCTCAGTGTGTGTGTGTGTGTTGGCCACTAATTAATTTGGCTTTGACTGGGAGAGTTGAGAAATCGCCGCATGCCTTTGTTGACAAATATTTCTTGAGGCCAGCGGCAATGCGGATGATTCACGACTTTTATTTCGCCGGCTTCTGCCTCTCCAATTCGCACTTTAAATGTAAAATCGAGGAAAAGTTTATCAAAATGCTGCTTAATCAGCTTTATTTACATTGATAGCATTTCCATTGCATTTTTGCAGGGAGTAAAAATAAAGGCAGAAGGAAAGAAAAAAAGGAGTTCGGGAGAGAGAGGGTGGAAGCGCAGGATGCCGTAAAATGCATTAAAAGCGAGGCAAACAAGTCTGAGGGGAACTGGAGCTCTCGCAGGACTCTTGCCACCGCACCTCATTCAAAAGTTATGCATTTTCAAGTGTCTGGGTGAAGGTCCTGGCACTGGAAAACTAAAGGTACAGTAACTGCTTTATTTAGCCAGTAAAACATATTTTTGACCATATGTAAATGTGTAAATGGCCTTCTGTGGTCTTAAAAATATTACAAACAAGTATAATTCCTCTATAAATTCTGGTCAGAGGCATAAGAATTTATTCCAAACTTTATTAATAAAATCTTTAGCAATTTCTTAGCGTGCCTTTTTACTGTGCAGGGAAACTGTGGTCCGTGATCGGGATCGGAGTCTGTCCCTGTTCCTGGCTGCTCCTGTGGCAGCTCCTCCTGCTGTTTACAAAGCTACTTAATCGAAGTGCTGCCGATGCCGCCGCCGCTGGCATATCCTGAATATTCCTGCCGCTGCCCCTCCACCTACCGCTACTTTCTGTGTACATTAAACGCAAAAATGTTTTTTTCTCTCTGGTTTCTCAGTCTTTTTTTGCGGGGTTGTGTGCATCCATTTGCTTTCTGTTTGCTTCCGGTTTTCATTAATGGTCTTAACATAAAAATACAATTTGCTGACGTTTAACTGGTTTGGCGGACGTTAATAAATTTTTAAGCGTTGTTTGATTTAATTTTTTCGCCACCATTTCTGTGACTCCCCGAAATATGCCGGGTATTGATTTATTGCCTCGTCCCCCTGGGAGGTGATCCAGCCGGAGTCTCTGGAGGGTTTTCCGCCTGATCACCTTTCCAATCAATCTGTTTGCGCTTATGGACTCACCAGGCGGAGTATTTGCACTGGGGAGTACTCGTATAAACTCCGGATTTGTTAAGCCTCTATCTGGGGCGGCCAAGATTTGAATTACCTTATTGGGGTAAATTATTTGCTTGTGCTGAGGAAGAAAATAACATTTTTAATAGACTTCTATCCTTAACAAAAGGCTTTTCCTATCTGTATTGCGATTTGAATATTGGTGAAATTTGGGAGAACAACACAAAAAGCAAATGAATCTCAAGCACTCGTGGTTAAAATCATTTCGATTTTGTAGTAACCTAATAATTTTTAATTCAACAATACAAATTGGTGCTTCGAGACGGATTCTTCTGCTTTTCCCCCATTTTTGTAATGGATACTGGTCAGCATGGAGAATCAGGAGTTCATACGGAGTCGTTACTCGTCTGGTGAAACATAAAACACCTATGTAAGTTTCCATTTAAATGTCATCCAGATGCTCTGACTATTTTTGACACTCTCCGCTTACTTACTGAATGGCAACGCGGCCTTAACATTTATAGCAATTGGGAGCAATTTATAGTATTGGAGGATATATATATTTTGCTGTTATTAAATTTCTGATCCTGCATTGGCCACGATATTATACAGTCGCTTATCATATATAAAAGCAAAGCTTATTTAAAGCCAAGTGCATAAATTTAGTTTTAGACTAGTAGATACTAATTAGTTCTAGTCAACCGATAAATGTTTGTTGATTTTATAATTTATTTTTTCCTGTATTAAATTGAGAAATACCTCTAATAAAAAATGTTTTATACATATCGTCCATTTTAAATTCTCATGAATTAATCTCTCTCACTCATTTCCGCGGTAAACAACTAAACTTATAATGTTTTTGGTATAGCCCACTTGGGCAGGTAAAAATTTCCAGCAATGACCTATATCATGTGTAATATAGTACTGATGACTGTCATCAACCTGCAATGGAACTCTTGAAGTTTTTAATTAGCACAATAACTGTCAAATGTATCGGTTAATTCGATTAAATTGTGGAAGCAATGTCCTGATTGCGAGCCAACTGACAGCGCTGACATTGGCAGCGTTTGGGAAAATCGGGAAACTGTGTGAACTGAATGAGTGGAGACTGGGGAAGTCCTCTGCAACAGTCCTGCACCTGTTACTGCAGCCGCTCGAATTTCCCCAGTTTCCATGATTTCCGCACACCCTACCCAGCATCCGGCGTCCCGTCAGCCTTTTCATTTAATTGCGGTTGACTTTTGGGGTTTTGACTTACACAAGGAAATCAGGGAGGGAGTTCGGGGGAAAGCCCTCTCCACTTGGCAACAAAATGCCAATCATCAATCAAGGTGATTTGTTTCAATGCCCCCCAGCCACACATTTCACGCTGTTGTGCATTTCGGAATGGACAGACACCGATAGCGGTCGAGGGGTTAAGAGGGGATCCAGGTCGGTGCCTTTGTAGGAAGCGGAATGCGGAGGGTAGGGTATGCGGAGGTTCATTCGGACAGGCACATGTGGCCAATCACTTGCATACACTTCAATTGCTGTGGTTTACTCCCTCTGCTCCGCCTCTGGTAACAAGTTTATGCGGAGGATGCCAATCATTAAGGCAGGGTTGGGCCAGAGATATCATGGTTGGAGTCAACTGACACCATAAACCTTGTTAGAAAGATTTGAAGACGTTAAATTTAGTTTGTATGCTCTCAAGATCTTTGTTCGTCGATAACATTCATTCCAAAAGCAGGAAGAAGTCCTATATGCTGTCATTAAACTGAATTAAATATTGACTTATTAATATTTTATTCTTTTCTTTAAATATATATTATTTTAAATTCAAATTTTAATTATTTCATTATTTTTAGTTCTGGAAAACTGTGTGCGCATAAACGAAGTAGCTGTGTTTCCCGCCTGACTGTTGTTGTTCATCAATGAATTCAATCACGAATACGCTGCCCCATTTGGCCGAGTCCCTTTCTCCGACGTCTATTCATATACACTCGAACACTCGAACATCCAAGCACTCACACTCACCTGACAACACTCCTTGCCACACTCATCCATTCGTTGCATATTCATGAGCCAAATGCTGGCCGCCTTGTTTGAGTTACTGACGTGGCTTTGATTTAATTGCCTTGATTTTGTCTATAATTTATTTTAAGCCTTGTCCTCCGGCCACAGATCTGACAGTTTTTTATACCACCAACTGATTTCACCTCAGCAGTTTATGTCTGTACACTCTAGGTTAAGGTAAGAGTTTTATATTCCGTAAAAATTAAGGAAAAAATTGTAAATTGTTACTCTATAAAGGAGTATTTACCTCTTTTAACCTGCCTAAAAGGGGAGACATTTATGCTTTTATCCCCCATCCACCGCTCCCTCTGGAAAACCGCAACAACACATTTTTAGCGCTTTAAAAAAGTTGCGAGGCTACCGTTATTTTCACGCGCAGCTCACTCCGTCGCCATTCCGTGCACGCCAAGAAAAATAAGAAGAAAAACTTGCTGTCTGCGGGACTCCTCCGTCGCCTTCCGCCCAATCCCCACCCAGTCCCCATCCTCTTGGTCCCTCGCTGGCAGCCATGTTTCATACTTTTTTACATATATTTTTTTAGCACGCTTCTTTTTAAATTCCAAAAGAGGTGTGCGCATAAATTTTTGTGTGTCCTGCAGGCGAATTCTTTATGCAGGATACTTCGCAGTAGCAAAAATGGGAGGTTAAAGAACGCGGAAGAAAGAACAAGAAGGAAAGTTGGGAACTAAACTCGGATTAGGGCCAGACTGATTGTAATTTGATTTGGCTTTCCCTCCGCACCTTCAACTGCCGATTTTGGTTATTTCACTTTCCAGGCGACAACAAATGTCATTTCCTGTCGCCGTGTGATTTGTGACCCGAGAAATCGTAATCGCACTTTATCTATTAGTTACATTTTCTTGCCACGCCTCCTTCGAGCTCCCCGGTCGTCCTTTAATGAAATTTACTCGGGTCGCCCCGTTTTCTATTTACTTTTGTAGCATGAAATTAATAAAGGACCCCGATTCCCCTCCTGTTCTCGTTTCCTTTTCGGTTTCGATCGGTAGAAGGCCAAGTGGAAACTTAATCCCAAAGGAAATTATGTGAAAAATGTGCGTTGGGTTTGGCTTTTGTCCGGCGTTTTCCTTTTCCTCCCAGGTTTTGTATTATTTTCTTGTGTATTTTTTTTTTTTTTTGCTCTAAGTTGTTAAGCGGCGAATAGCAGTAAATATTTTTGTTGGTTGGCTTAAAACATTCAGCGTATGGCCGGAAATACAAAGTAAGGGGTGGAAGGGCGGTGAAATGAAGGGTATATCAACATAAGCAACGAAATCCTTTTTTCATTTCGTGTTTGGGGCTGTCCTTTGCCTTCATCTTCTCCCAAATTGGAGGTTCATTTTTAAGCTGCGCAATTATCATTAAGTGGTTGCTGCTCCCGAAAGTCAGGGTCGTCGATTGGTGGCAAAAAGGGTGAAAGCTTGTTTAAAACTAAGTTTAACTATATTTTCAAAGGTATTAACATTTAAAGACAACAAAAATACGTAAGAAAATAACTTAATATTGTTGAGTATTTGACGAACTTTCTCACGCTGATAATTTGTTGTAATTCTTTCGTATCTTGTAACTATCGAATTCGATACAAATATTGCTCATAAAAGATATAGATAATAATAAGATAAACTAATAAACCATGTATTATATATATATATATATTTATTTATTACTGAACACAGAAACCTACCCCTTCCTAGCCCTCTAATGTGGTTCAACAAACCACTCCTTCCCTGCTGTAAGCATCCTTATTTAAGGGACTCGTGGCATGTTTCCTCCTCTTATTTTTTACATGGTTCGTTTTAGGATTTTTTTCTGGTAATTGTATAAAGGTTGCCGGCAATTTTGTTCAATTTGTATGAGTCCCTGTTTTGCGCTCTCTCCGTGCGGATGTTTTACGTAACTGATAATTTGTGCGCCACACTGCGTATAAGTTATGCGATGGCTGCATAATCCGGCTAGCACATGGGCTTAGCACAAAGGGAGCTACCTCCGTTTGATAGATATATTTACTCGGTTGGGGGAAAGGAGGACTTCGTCTAATCAGGACAATTGTCTTTGGACCTTTGTAGAGCTACTCAGACGGTCCAAAGTGTCAATTACAGTTGGCCACGTGGACGGATTGTGGGGGGTCAGGTGGAAATTATGGCGAGACGCTGGGTTGTGGAAATTCACCTAATGCTTATGTAATTGTCAGCTCATTGTTTGGGTCCAGACATAACGTACTAATTAGGCAGCAGCATATGCAATTAATTGAGTGAAATTTAACGTGCGACTTAGATACAAACAAAATATAACATTTTCATTCAGTTGCAACAATTTAGTTTGCATCTATTTACACATGGCAACCCTTTAGGCAAAGTTAGGCTTTGCACTCAAATTAAACAGAGTAAAACAATGAATTAACAATATCCATAGTTAACCATTATTGTTTCCATTCACTCTTACCTTTTCTATGCTTTGACAAAGAAGTACTGTAGTTTCGGAACCAAGTCAGGCCTAAAAATATAATTAAGGGAAACGCAATCAGGATTAAGCCATCTAGAAATTGACTTGGCCATTTTGCCATTGTGTGCGATAATTAAATATTCCGAATTAAGTCCTTGAGCTGGCCACCGAATGTAGCTAAATGTGCGTCAGGTCAGACACTTTCAGCCTGGGATCTGCATGACCCTTTCACCTGGCACTCGGCACCTGTGTGCAAGCTCTGTTTTCTGTTTCTGTTTCTGTTTTCCGTCTTTATTTTATTTTAATTACATTGCTTTTAAATTTAACATTGCTTGGGGCCATTTGATGGGCGGCTCTGGCTCAGGGCTCTGGCAGTCAAATCAGGCGTATGATAAATTGATTGCAAACGCATATACATAAGGACTTCCTTATTCATGCATGCATTTATGTGTATATAGTAAGGTATTTATAAATGTATCTGCTGTGCGTGTCTGGCATTGGGACTTCTGTGCTCCGGCCCGGCCTGCTGAATCAGAGCTTTAATAAAATTTTATGCATAAATTGCCTTTAATTGAATTACATTTAATTATTCCGCCAGACATTTTGCTGAGAGTTTGTTACCGGAATGGATTCTGTCTCTGGCGCTTGTCAGTGGTGTCTGATTTGATATAGCCAATACTGTTGACCAAATTAATGTCCTCGCTCTGCTCCACCAGTCCTTGTTTGCGTCTGTCTTCGGAAACGACTTAATTTTGAATAAAGTTGTTAAGTAGTTAATTTATTAGGAATTCTAATCGGATTATTTTATGTTTGCGGAGAGACATTATTATCTTTGGTTTCCGTAAATTATGCCAACACAAATTAATCAAAGATATTGTACATATAATGACTTAATTAAAGCTTACATAATCCTAATTCTAAAGACCATCTTTAGGATATTCAAATAACTAGTAAACCTAATTGGAATGCAATGTAAATAGATTATTTTATGATTTTCTAAAATATAAACACAACAACTTTATTTAAAAGTGTATACAACTGACTCTGAAAGCTTAATTAATTTTAATCTGAACATTAAAGCTCTTCCCCCGAAATCGAAGTTTTCGTTTATCCCGAAACCAAAAAGCGGCCGCAGAGCAACGGACCGACAACCGCCGAAACATTTCAAAGACAAGCCACCAACAACAGAAACACCGTCACCATTCAGCAACACCGCTAACACCACCACCAAAAACACCAACAGCACCAAGGACACCTACAACAAGGACAACAGGACCATCAGCGGTGCGGATGACGACAATGGATTAACTCAAACTCAAACCCTGTAACTGCCTGACCGCACAGACACTGGAGGAGCGGGCACTCTGCGGGGCAGCCAGTGGATTGGCGGGCAAGGAAGTGAGGGCCAGTTGATGGCCACATGTCACAGACATTATGGAATCATGAACTTATGTGCACCTGTGCGTGTGTCTGCGGGCTGCGTGTGCAGAGGGGGACTCCATTTTGGTTGTACCAGCGTGGACTTGCGGTCGAGGAGAGCGTTTTGCGGTCCAGTTCGAGATGGCACTGCATTGGCATTGCATCCTAAGCATAAATGTTACCTTTGTGCAAATTAGACAATTCTGGGAATATGACTATAAATATCTCAACTCTAAGATATATTTTATATACTAGAAAATTATAACCAAATGTAGAACAAATCATATTTCCATATTTGCCCGGTGTCATTATAATTATCGTATTTGCATAACCTAGTAGGATATACTTAGGCATAGACCTTCACGCCACCATCCCTAATCCCGGTCTGTGCTATTCCGATCATCAATCAAAGTGTTTTGTTACGACTTTTGTACGTCATGTTTATGCCTGGAGCCACCACTTTTTGCATCCCATCCGATTCCGGTTCCTGCAGTCACCATATCCCTTTCCCGACCCGGCACGACCAGTCATGTGGAGGTGTGACTGCGACACAGGAGGCGACATTTATGGTGTCGTCGAGAAGGATTCCCATTACAGCCTGCAGACAATCAATCACTGGCGCACCGAAATCAATTGTCGCAGCTCCTATTTTCGTTTTCAATTCCATTTCGCCAAGTATTTATGAGGCGCCCCGATTTGTAATCCTAATGAGGCGTAATTAGGAAACATTCGATTTAATTTCGCAGGCATCAATCAATGCCGCTTTTTATAGCTCCTGTGACACTCGTGGAAACTTTAACCAACTTAAGTTTCAATTTTCCAGCGCAATTTCTTCATTGGTAATCCCCCTAATGCTCTCTCCCCTACCGAGATTCTATACAGCGCCCCGCCTCCAGTTTCTGTTGTCCTGATTGCTGCTTAAACTTTTCTTTCGCTCTCGGCCCACTTGTTTGTGATTAAGCTTTATTGTAAAGAGGTTTTTGTGCGCCTTTTGATTTATAGATATTGGATCATAGCACTCGCCCTCCGCCGA